>JARYGA010029799.1:0-100790 GCA_030545235.1 Helianthus tuberosus
CCCCAGAAAACATAAACTTATATCAAATGGCCAATGCAAGACAGACCGTCCGTGCGGCTACTTGGTTGGACTCTCAGCCAACCGATGCAAAACATAAACTTCATGGAGCCCCAAACGATGCTACCTACTTACAGCTCTTTCCCTTTTCACTAGTCGGCCGTGCGGCTACTTGGTTGGACTCTCAGCCAACCGGTACTTTTACCACATAGGCGGGCCTCCGTCAAGCCTTTTTGAACAAATACTTTCCACCCGCGAAAGCCTCACGTCTTCGCGATCAAATTCACTCCTTCTGCATGGAGCCCGACGAGTCCTATTACCTTGCTTGGGAGCGTTTTCAAAACCTTTGCGCTCGTTGCTCCCAGCATGGTCTTTCTGACTGGGCCCTTTGCGAAAAATTCTATAACGGTCTCACCCAAGAGACTCGTGATCGTTTTGACACTAATGCGGGAGGTCATATGATGGGTATTCTTACTGTAGCCGAGTGTTTAGAGCGGTTCGAGGCATTTGGCTAATCTCAATCTCAGTCGCGAGCTGATCAGCGGTATCAAAGTGGAAATTCAAATACCACTACTAGTCATCCCACTCGTGGGGTGAACCATATCACTATGGACCCTAGTATAGCCGCTGTTTTGGAAAACGTGACTAGGGAGCTCAAAAAGATTAAGGCAAAGGTTGATAAGTGTGAGTTTTGCTGAGGGGGTCATGATACGAGTGCGTGTCCATTGTTAGTTGGTGAGGAGCATGTCGATTTCGTGGGGGGAGGTTTAGGTAGAGGTCAACCTAGTGGGTTTGGTAATCATTTTAATTCGGGTTGGCGTAATAATAATAATTTCAATAATAATAATAATTTCTGGTCCAATGGTAACCCCCCTGGTTTTCAATTAGCTCAAAATCCAAATAGGGGTCAAGGTTCATTCTTTGGTGGGGGTTCAAATGGGTAGTTCAGTAAGGGGTTCAATGGGCAGGTCAAGGATGGGGGTTCAAATAGTCAGGTTCAACCAGGTCAGGGTCCAAGTTATGATCTAGGGGGTAGCCTTGAGAGAATGGAGGCAATAATGAGCCAAATAGTTGTAAAGGACCAAACCACCCGAAAGATACTTAAGGAACACGACCTTATGCTTAAGAACCACCAAGCCTCTTTCCAAGACCTTCAAAGGGTCGTAGGTGACATGTCTAGGAAGCTTGAGGAGAGATTACCCGGTCAGTTTGCGGGTAACACCCAACCGAACCCTAACGCCCATACTAAAGCCATTACCACTCGTAGTGGCAAAACCGTAGGGAACCCGAGAGTTGAGGAGAGAGTAATAGAAGAGGATGAGGAGATTGTAGATGAAGAAATCGAGATGGAGGCTCCCGGAAAAGTGCAATCGAGGTTAAGCCCTGCAAGTACCGCACAGCCCGGTGAGTCTCAAGGTGAGAAGAAAATAGAGAAACCACCCGTAGATATTAGACCTTCTCCACTAGTAGATCATTCGCGAGTCCCGTTTCCTACACGTCTTAGGAACCAAAAGTACTCAAGGGAATACGGGCAATTCTTAGATATCTTCAAGCAATTGAAGATTAATCTACCTTTCATCGAGGCACTCCAATCTATGCCCAAGTACGCGAAATTCTTAAAAGACCTTCTTAGGAACAAGGAGAAGTTGGGGGAGTTGTCGAATGTTCCCTTGAATGGAGGGTGCTCGGCCGTCGTTCTAAATAAGCTTCCTGAGAAGCTTACCGATCCCGATATTTTTACTATTCCATGTCTTTTCAGTAGTAACACTAATACTAGAGCCATAGCCGACCTAGGTGCTAGCATCAATTTGATGCCCTTTTCTCTTTACGAGAAGCTAGACTTAGGCGAGCTTTCACCTACCCGTAGGACATTATCCTTAGCCGATCGGTCCGTGAAATACCCAAGGGGTATTGTTGAGAATTTGCTAGTTAAGATAGACAAGTTTGTTTTTCCCGCCGATTTCGTCATTCTCGATATGGAAGCGGATGAGAGAGTCCCTATCATACTTGGTGGTCCATTCTTACGTACCGCTAAAGCCCTAATAGATGTTTACGATGGTAAGATTACACTTAGGGTCGGTGAGGAGAGAGTCACCTTTGAGATAGATCGTTCCATGAACCACCCGAGTGGTTCCGATGACTATAGTGGTCCTTGTCATTCCGTATATTTCTTGAACTCGTTCATCTCATGTGTCGACCATTGTCTAGAGTACATTAGTGGTGCTGATTTGATAGGAGGAGAGCGAGTAGAGGAGGAGTCGAAGTTGGTGGATGAAGTAGAAGTTGAGGGGATTCCCTTTATTCCCGAAGTATTAGCCGTTAGTGATGACACCACCCAACCCCCACCCTTAGAGCTTAAGGTACTTCCATCTCATTTAGAGTATGCTTTTCTAGGGGAGGGTTCCGAGCTACCCGTTATTATCTCATCGAAGTTGAAGGAAAGAGAGAAGTTGAGGTTGTTGGAGGTGTTGAAGGCCAACAAAGAGGGCATTGCATGGAGGTTGTCCGACATTAAGGGCATAAGCCCTTCTTATTGCACCCACCGGATGCTCATGGAGGATGATTTCAAGCCGGTGGTATAACCCCAAAGGCGCCTCAACCCCAACATGCAAGATGTTGTGAAGAAGGAGGTTCTAAAACTCCTAGATGCCAGGATGATATATCCCATCTCAGATTCACCATGGGTTAGTCCCACTCAGGTTGTCCCTAAGAAGGGAGGGATGACCGTTGTCATGAATTACAAGAATGACCTTATCCCTTCTCGTACGGTCATGGGTTGGCACGTGTGCATCGACTACCGAAAGTTGAATGATACCACCCGAAAAGACCACTACCCATTGCCCTTCATCGATTAAATGTTGGAGCGTCTCGCGGGTCAACAATTCTATTGTTTTCTCGATGATTTTTCCGGGTACTTCCAGATCCCCATCGCCCCGGAGGATCAGGATAAGACCACTTTCACATGCCCCTATGGCACCTATGTGTACCGACGCATGCCATTTGGGTTGTGTAACGCTCCAGCTACCTTTCAGTGGTGCATGGTTGCCATATTTCAGGATATGATTGAGAGTTCCATGGAGGTTTTCATGGATGATTTTTTGATGTATGGTAACTCGTTTGATGAGTGTTTGAAGAATCTTGAGAGGATGCTAAAGAGGTGTGTTGAGACTATGCTTATGTTAAATTGGGAGAAGTGTCACTTCATGGTGACGGAAGGTATTGTGTTAGGACACAAGATCTCGAGGGAAGGTATAGAGGTAGATTGTGCGAAAATAGATACCATTAGTAGGTTACCTCTACCCACTAGCGTGAAGTCAATTCAGAGTTTTTTAGGGCATGCGGGGTTCTATAGGCACTTTATTAGGGATTTCTCAAAAATCACTCGCCCCATGATTCGTCTTTTGGAGAAAGATGTTCCATTCGTCTTTGACGAGGAGTGTCTTAAGGCCTTCAACTTTTTGAAGGAACAGCTTATTAGTGCACCTATTCTTATCTCGCCCGACTGGAGCTTGCCGTTCGAGGTCATGTGCGATGTGAGTGACTATGCCGTTGTAGCGGTATTTGGACAAAGAAAGGATAAGCACTTCCACCCCATATACTACGCGAGCAAAACGCTAAATGATACTCAAGAAAACTACACCACCACGGAGAAAGAACTCTTAGCCGTAGATTTTGCTTTCGATAAATTCCGCTCATACCTCGTGCTATCCAAGACCATAGTCTTCACCGATCACTCCGCGTTGTGTTTTCTTTTTCAAAAGAAAGACGCCAAACCCCGACTTATTCGGTGGATTCCATTGCTTTCCGAGTTTGATATTGAAATTAGAGATAAGAGAGGGGCCGAAAACATAGCAGCCGATCATCTATCACGTCTAGAGGACCCCAAGAAAGAATAGATTCGGGAGGAGGAGATAGGAGCCACATTCCCTCACGAGTCTATTGAGTTTGTAGAGGCCGAGAAGGAGGGATTGCCTTGGTTTTACGATTTAGCAAATTATCTTTCAAGTGGCAATATTGTGAAGGGGATGTCCACACAACAAAGAAGGAAGTTCCTTAGTGAGTCAAGAAAGTATGTGTGCGATGATCCGTTTCTCTTTAGAAAAGGAGGAGATATGATACTTAGGCGGTGCGTGTAGCGAGAGGAGGGTTTGAACATCCTTAAGCATGTGCATGAAGGCCTCATGGGAGGCCATCACGGTGCATTTGCCATCGCTCAAAAGGTGTTTGATTGTGGCTTTTATTGGCCTAATGTACTTCGAGATGCCGTTGAGTTCGTGAAAACATGTGATGCTTGTCAATGAACCAGCAATATTTCAGCCAAAGATGAGATGCCTCAAAACCCAATCCAAGTGTTGGAGAATTTTGATGTTTGGGGCATAGATTTCATGGGACCCTTTCCCGTCTCAAAAGGGAATCGTTACATACTTGTGGCAATTGACTATGTGTCTAAGTGGGTAGAGGCTCAAGCTCTTCCTACGAATGAAGCCCGAGTAGTGTTGAGTTTCCTCAAGAAACTCTTTTCCCGCTTCGGTACACCTAAAGCCTTAATTAGTGACCGTGGTACTCACTTTTTCAATGCGTTGATGGAAAAATTGCTTGCACGCTATGGAGTCACTCATCATTTGTCTACCGCGTACCATCCACAAAGAAGTGGTCAAGTGGAGAACGCGAATCGTGGTATCAAACGTATCTTAGAGAAAACCGTTGGTAAGAATAGGAAGGATTGGTCCGACAAGCTTGACGATGCATTGTGGGCGTTTCGAACCGTTTACAAAACGCCTTTAGGAACCACACCATTTATGATCGTCTATGGAAAAGCTTTTCATCTTCCCGTAGAGTTAGAGTACCGAGCACTTTGGGCTTTAAAAACCGTTAACCTTGACATGACCGAAGCCGCTAGGAAATGTTTCTTTCAAATCCATGAGCTTGAGGAGCTTAGGGATGCGGCGTATGCTCGATCTTTGGGAATTAAGTAGAAAACGAAAGCTTCACATGATCGCAAGTTAAGGAAGGTTAAAGAGTTTAGCAAGGGTGTTAGAGTACTTCTCTACAATTCAAGATTGAAGTTGTTTGCGGGGAAGTTGAAATCAAAGTGGTCGGGACCGTATATGGTTCATTATTTGTTTCCGTACGGAGCGGTGGAGATTATGGATGAGTCGGATGGCCGTAGTTGGAAGGTAAACGGACACCGTTTGAAGCACTACATTGGAGGAGCTATAGACAAGAACGAGATGGGGGAAACTCCTCTCGAAATTCCATCAAAAGCCGCCACTTAGTGCTTTGGGATGAAATCCCAAGTGTAGAGTATGTACCGTTTGTAATTTTGTTAATTATCGTAATTTTTCGTAGTTTTTCATGTCTTTGTTTTGTGTGTTTGATTAATTTTGCAGGAATCGTACCATTGAGGCTGAAATTGCAATGAAATCGGCATTCCAGGTAAGTCCCAACACTTAGAAAAAATTTGGGATGGTTTTGGGAAGGTTTGGTAAGACTTAGAATTTTTTCTAAGGCATAAAACAAGATTTTTCACGCAACTTACTGTCCAAATTGGCATGTCGCATGCCACCACGGCGATGAGAACCCAGGGTCGCGCTACGCGACCCCTCAGTTCAATTTCTGATGTTGAACCCTACCTTCGTGTCACGCCACCACATATGAACCTGCCAGTCGCGCTACGCGACCCCTTATTTGAACCCTTCGTTCTGAACAGACCCGTGGCGTCACGCTACACCCCTCCCAGCCTTTCGTCACGGCACGTGACCCCACCACGGATCAAATAAAACCTATCCTCTTATCTGTCTTCCCCAAACAACACAAAACCCTTTTTCACCCAACACCCCACCACCGAACACCCTTCCCAACACCATATCTCAGCCGTTACACCGTCGTTTTCCACCATTTCACCAACTACGTGACCGGATTCAAGTGCCGAACAAAACCCACAAAAAAGTTTTTAACCATTTATCCGGCCGTTTGCTTCGATTCGGGACCACCCTTCACGAAAATTTTCAAGTTTCTTCTTGCAATTTTCAACAAATCATGTATGTTTCTTGTACTATTCTCCTATTTTTTTGTGATTAGAGTTTGTGTTTGGGTCCGCAGGTTAGGAGTCGAGTCAGTTGAGTCATGTGTTAGGTCAGTTTAGGGTCGAGTCTTAATGTAGGATTAATGGTTGCGGATGGATGGTTTGGGATGAATGGATATTGATTTGGAACTTGTTGAAGTCACAGTGTTGTTTTGCATATAACAAGTTTTATATCTTGGGTTCTTGCTTAATGAGCTTTGAAATTAGTATAAGTTATGTTAATGTAGGTTGAGCAGTATGGCTGAGTTGGTTTGCTATTTTGCATGACATTACAATTTGTTGCGATAACATTGCCCGTTTGACACTAAGTAGGTCTATGGTTCAAGTGAGGATATATATGAGCTGAATTGGTGTCGTTATAGGTTGCGGGAGGTGTTGGTTTAGGATAGTGAATGTGCTTTGATTGATGATTGGTGGGTATGTCGTACGTCGACACACAAAGTTCGAACCTTGCGCATTGAAATCAAATTTTTGCAAACGGAAAACCCTCCTTTAACTAGGCGGACTTTTTCAAACGCGAAAAAGTTGATTTTCAAATTAATAAGCGGTTGATTTCTAAGCAAGGTTGGACTTCAATGTTTTGGTTAGGCACTAGGATTTAATTGCGAACAATTAAAGTGCCGAGGGGGGTAGTGTACATTGAGTCCAAGTTAGCGTGTCCTTTTGTTCTTTTTAGTCATTTTTGTCGGTCTTGGGTTTACTTGCACGTACAAGTGAATTAGGCTCGCCCGTACTCAATCTCCATTCGGGCGAGTTTAATTATCACTTAGCATTTGTAAAAAGGTAACCCGTTGTTTTTAATTCAATTTTTTTTTCAGAATTAGCCGCGAATGAAATGCTATACGGCTATTTTAATTTTCATAAATTTTTATAAAAATCCAAAAAAAAAAATTCAAAAAAAAATTTAAAAATTAAAAAGAGTTAAATGCTTGGTTGGTCCCTGTGGTTTGCAAAAATTGCAGACTTGGTCCTAGTGGTTTACTAATTACACGTATGGTCCCAAAACTTGTCAAAAATAAACCCAGTTGGTCCCCAACACTAACATTTGTTAAGTTTTCCAGTTAAATCCATGTTAAATGACCAAAATACCTTTGCTTATTAACAAAACCCACCAAAGTCTTCACAGGTCTCTCTCTTCTCAAACAAGCACAGCCACCTCTACATCATCTTCATCACCATCATCATCTTCTACATCACCAACCCACCCCCAACATACCATCTATCAATGTTTCTAATCCTGTAAATAATACCACAATATTGTGGGCCACTTTTCATCATCTTCAAACAAGAAGCACAGCCACTTCTCACCTCCACCGGGCACCCCCAAACACCCAAACACCAAAACACCGAAACCCACATCCACCACCGGGTAGGCCACCACCACCAGTATAAGTACTATCAACAAGATTCCCCAAATAAACATCAAGTGTTTGATTAGTCCTAAGTAAAGAGTAATACCTATTAATGTATTTCTTCACTGTCCATTCGATCCCGGTGGGTCTCGGCTCAGTGGTGCAGCTTCGCAGCAGCTCAACTCCACCTAGCCAAACCCCGAAAATCCTGTCAAATTGTCTGCCTTTACAAGTAGCAGCCCATTCAAGAACAATCTTGTGAAAGTTACTTGATGGGCAGTTTGATGGTGGTGTGTATTGGGCCGAAACCAGGAGAGAAGGGGGAGGAGGTGGTCGTGGTGGATTGGTTGATTCGCCGGAGAAACCAGGAGAGAAGAGGGAGGAGGTGGTCGTGGTGGATAATCTGGTGACCAGATTTTTAGAGAGAGAGAGAGCAGAGACCTGGGGGGTGGGTTGGTGATGAAGATGATGATGGTGATGGTGATGAAGATGATGATGGAGAGGTGGCTGTGCTTCTTGTTTGAGAAGAGAGAGACCTGTGAAGACTTTGGTGGGTTTTGTTAATAAGCAAGGGTATTTTGGTCATTTAACATGCACTTAACTGGAAAACTTAACAAATGCTAGTGCTAGGGACCAACCGAGTTCATTTTTTACAAGTTTTGGGACCACACGTGTAATTAGTAAACCACTAGGACCAAGTCTGCAATTTTTGTAAACCACAGGGACCAACCAAGCATTTAACTCAATTAAAAATACCAAAATAGTTTGTGATTACTGATTGTTTGCTTGTTTTGTCCTGTTAATCTCTGTTTTTCAGACATGGCTAGCAGCTCACGTAGTGGTAGGGCCCGAAAAAGGGGTGCAGATCAGACAGCACCACAGCAGGATCCGATTCCACAGGAGATCCAAATTCTACAAATAGGTGCTAATGATTCAAAGTTGAGAAAATTAAGTACCAAAGGGCTCATGAGTTCATTCCAACACATAAAGTTAATCGACTCGACCACTCGTTACTTCAGTTCGAGCCGAGTACACCTGAGTGGGATAAGTATGATAAGTTGAAGGATACGGATCTACTTCAACACAGGGTAATAGACTGGATGTGGTTGGTGGAAATAGGTTCAAGACAGGTAGTGTTGGACCTCTTGGGTCCAAAGTTGGCTGAGGCATTAGAGTGTACGCAGAATCAGTATGAGGAGTTGGTACTGGAGTTTCACAGCACATGGAGACACAAGGAGGGAAAGTTTGATGATGACGAAGTTGTGTCTTTCAGTTTGAGTAGGCAGGTATTTGAGATGAATATGGAGAGGTTTGCCATTGTTTCGGGGTTTTATACTGAGGAAGAGGTGAGGTAGCCCGGGTTTATGACTAGTCTGTGAGGTGCATACTCTACTGTGAGGGATCATAGTGTTGGTTCGGCTGAGCTCCGAAATTTCTGGAAGACGATTTCCGACCACCCATTCACAGTTACGAACCTGATTACTTCGGTTCGTAATCCAGTTTATCGGTATATTTTGAAGATTTTGTCGACTACGTTGGTGGGGCGGAAATCTGGGGAAAATAAAGCGAACTGGATTGAGTTGTTCATTCTTATGTGCCGTGTGGAGAAACGGGAGATGAACTTAGCTACGGTGTTAGCGGACTCATTCAGCAGGGGGCGTAGAGGTGGTCATCGTGTTGGGTTGGTTATGGGCCCATATATTACTCGTATTGCACAAAATTTGGGGTGTTTCATAATTATGTCCCCCAATTTCTACATGAGGGGCCAAAGACGATGACGTTTGGGATTAAAGAGTTGCAGCAGGCTGGGATAGTGTCGTGTACTAAGCCCTACGGCTGGGAGCCGATTAGGCAGGGCCCGTAGGTGCAGCCGCTAGAGGGACATCTAGCTGAGGATGTGATGATTCAGATTGACCCTACACACCGACAGCGGCCACCACAGCGACACGAGCAACCAGCGCCTCAGTACCCGCGTAGGCAGCCACCACCTGTGCCTCTTACTTTAGAGTCATTCTCTGGCTATATGGAGCAGAGATTCGACAGGCTGGAGCACCTTATTCTGACGGGTCAGGAGAGGCAGGAGGATGCTCTCATGTACATTATGAGCAGGCATAGCATGGAGATTCCGGACTTCTTTCAGCCGAGGCAGCAGAGTGGCTCGGCTGGTGCTGGACAAAGGTTTGACCCGGTTCCCCCGTTTAGTGTATTTGGAGAGGGTAGCTCTGGTGCAGGTGGACGGCAGGAGGGCAATGAGGAGACTGCCAGTGAGCACGAGGAGGACTAGTGTGGGGATAATGAGGATGCAGCAGCACTGATGAACTATATCTTTTGTTTGATTTTTCTTTTATGCTGTTTTTGATCCTCATATGTTGGTTTGTACTTATACTGATATACGTTAAACAGGTTGGTTGGGCAGGATGGTTTGGGTTGTGTTTGAAACTGGTATTTTTGATGGTATATATTTTTTGATATGTTGGTAGTTTGTTGATGATGATTGATAGGTTGATGTTAGTAGCCGCTTTCGTTCGCGTGTCAGAGATTGGGAATTGTTTGCTGAGCGCGTTTCGAATTGGAGGGCTTATGTGGAAACGACTGGCACTTTGACAGTCTCACATATTCAGCTAAGTCGTTTCCCTTGTATTCTTGTATTCTTTTATTTCTTTATTTATTTAGTTCGTTCTTAGTTTAGTGGTAATCTAGGTAGTTAGTTGAGTCGTATTTCCGTTCTTGCATTAGGGACAATGCAATCTTTAAGTGTGGGGATGGGATACATGTAAATAATCGAGTCATAAATATGAAAAAAATTGAAAAAAAATGAAAAATCTCTTTTGAATAAAGAAGTTTGCAAATTAATGCGGAAAACGATAGAAAAGATGAATTTTTGCTCGGGTTCGAATAATAATAATATGAGATTAAATAAATCGAGCTTGTGTCTAATTAGGGATGTGTGAATAGGCCCGGGTTTAGTTTTAGGTCACTTTGAGTTAATATACCTTAATTGTCGGTCTACTAGTGCGTTTTCATCTGAGAAATATGGGAAACTGAAACCGCCAATAAGAGTATAAGTAACACCATTATAAGTTAAAACCGTTAGAATTTTTTATCATGAAAAAAAATATAAAAAATGGAATGAGCTAGAAACTGAATGAAAGTAGCGTAGGCCAATGTAATCTTGGTTGGGGATAGTGACTTCGACCCGGAATGCCTCTAGGATACGTGAAATCGAACTTGCAATTAAAAATCGCCGACACCTATGTAATCCGAGTTGGGGATAGCGACTCTACAGCCGGACTGCCTCTGGGTTAGGTAAAAGCAACGTCTATGCTCATAAAAAGAAAAAAAAATGAAAGGAAAGGAAAAAAATGCTGAAAAAATTTTGATTTTAAATTCTCTTGGTTTTGATATAAGACGGTTAGTAATTGATCCAGTGATCGTTCCTTTCGTTCTATAAGCTTGAGGCGGGAGTAGGTGGACCGTAGATTCTGGCGTGAGACCCTAGGTAGATTGACCGCATTTAAATTAAATTCACATGATAAGGGCTTAAGACCGGATTCGGGTTTAAAGGGACAAGTATATTCGCAATCGCGGCTAACGCAAGCTTTGGTTCTAATAAAATATCAATAAGTTTTGACCCGAGTATCTGTTCATCTCTAATTCCGTTGCATAATTCTTTTTCGAGGACGAAAAAAGGGTAAGTGTGGGGATATTTGATGTATTTCAAAATACATCTCTTATTCGTGTACAGTTTGTGTAGTTTTTCGTTATATTTAGTTCGGTTTTCGTTAGAATGTGCATACTATTGATTAAATCTCGTTTTACAGGTCGTTAATGCTGAAAATTTTGAAAAAACGATAAAGAATGAGTTGATTTGGGAGTTATTTGAGAATTTGGAGTGCTGAAGCTGATTGAAAAATGAGATAGTTTGTGATAATGGAGCCGTCGCGCTACGCCACGGCTACACATCACCTTCGTCACTCCCCGCCACCATTTAAATAAGGATTTCTGGTATAATTAGCCGTCGAAGCACGCGACCTCAAATCAGTTTACCCGTCGCGAATTCTTCGTTAATCGTCTAGGGTTACGTATAAAAACCAAGAAAATCATTACTAAACCCTAGTTACGAATTAAGGAGTTCATAGGCGATTTTCAGAGCAATCTTGGAGCAATTTTGAAGGTTTTGAAGCATAGGAATCATTGGTACGAGTTCGGGACGAAGGATTGAAGACTTACACGGGTTTTTCAATTCCTTGTTTGTTGATTTTTCTTTCGAAACTCGTTGTCATAAATTCTTACTTGAACATCTTTACTTTGTTTTCATTGTTTGATATGCTTGGCTAAACATTTAAGCTGCCTAGACTATGATGAATGGATTGAAATAAAGTTTTAACCTTTTTTGGTAATTTTCATGTCTTTTATGGATTGATTGTGTATTGTAAACAGTTTGGTATATTACTTTGATGTGTATGCGTACTTTAATCCTGTTCATTACTATCAATTACTTCGTGTGAATCTTGGTGGTTGTCTGCTATAGAATAGGTTCATGCTAGTGTCTTTGACCTTTAGGTAGAATTGGCCAATAAACCCTAGAAGTGATAGTTAGTAATTTGCTAGGTTTTAGTGTTCTACTAGTCCTAATAGCAGGAAGGTGAGGGGCTATTGGTAGGTCTTACCCGGCGAATTGCTTTAGAGAGTCTTTGGAAAAAGTCATGCCTTAGATGCCCCGTCGGTTTATTAGTCTATCAAGTCAAGTTTTTAAATCCAAACTACCCTAGATCTATAATTGGAAAAGAGTAGGTCAATATTAGGGTACTTGCACAATAATTAGATAACTGGAAGGAAGTCTAATAACCAGTAGAATTAACGGCCTAGGTAGTGCCATAAGTTTCACCTCGAGAAGGGTTGAGGGGCTTAGTTAGTGTCTTAATATGTTTAGTATCATAAGATCCCGGTTCCATAATTCATGCAGTTAAATTAATTGGTAAATTCTTAAAATCAATCCAGGATTCTAGTCTAGGTGGTTCTCGTCATCATATAAGAAAAGTCTTCACCTTGTTTCATATTAGTTTCGCTCTAGTTTAATAATTAGTTTTATAGATTAGTTTAATAGATTTCCTTAGATTTTCAGTAACCCCCCTCCCCCAAACAATTAAACAGTTTAAGTCGTTTCTATCAGCGTCTGTTAGAGTCTAGTTAACGTGATAAATAGAGTCTCGTGGTTCGATATCCGGACTTCCTTAGGTCATACTACAATGATCGGTACACTTGCTGATTGTGTGGTTTAGGTCGAGTCTAGATTTAAAGCTTTTTAGTGTGTAGCTTAGACAGTCAAATTTAGTTAATTTTAATAGGCTGTTTAGCACACATCATGCTGATTCCAGGATCCGGTGAGTTTGACGAAGCTTCAGTCCCGAAACGAGATGTTCGGTGCGTTGATTACGACTTAGAAAGGAGTAGAAACAGAATACGACACCGAGCAGTCAATTTCAATCTGGTCTCTTTTGATTATTCAACGTTTACCGCACCACGAGACCAGTTGGACAGCATTTCCCTTCTGGGAACCAAAAGCTTATCCAAATGGGAGCCCCAACCCCCTATTTATAGACAACTCACAACATGTGTCATCCGATCAGATTGACTTTGACAATTACAAAACCTGTCCAACTTTCTCTATTCTATACAATATTCAACACACGCTCTATCTAACTATTCACGCAGTGGCAGACGTACGAAATATGCACCAACAGATTCCCCCTCGGATGTCACTGTCGAATCGTCTTTAAAACTTTTGAGAACCTTGAGCCGTGTTTGAATATTCTGTAATCTTCAACTGTTCTGCAACTTCAATCATGTATCTTGAAATCTGACTATCCAAATTCCCCCTCGATTGATGATTCGGGTTTGCTTTTGCCAAGGTAAAGCACGAATTCCCCCTAGAATGAATCTACAGGTCTTTTGCACAGTTTACGACTCTCCTCTGATTTGCTAAACTGCAACCTTCACGAACAATCACCAACTCTAATCAATGCAGCATCCTCTGTTTCAACTTTAACCGCATCCGAGCTCAGTTTTTGATATCACAAGTTAGCACCACGATCTCGCATTCCGCCTGCTCGATCTAAGAATGTACAAAAACTCAACCGGAAAATGATAGAAACTTTAAATACTCCACTGGTTAACTTCAAATCCGTGATTCCCCCTGAAGATCTGATATCCCGTTTACCGTGATCCACGTTAACACACCATAAGAATGACAGATCCGTGTAAACGATATTCTCCACAATCAGCAAATCTTCATCGGAAAACAAATCATCTGGTAATGTAATCCAATCTCTGAAGCATTCGTCCACAATCAGATTCATCTTCTCGGATAATCAAGATCTCAGAAGCTTTCACCCACGATCAGATTCACATTCCCCTGACAATTTGAAGTCGAAACTACCCGAATACTGTTGCAGTGTCACGAATTTCAAAAATGCCAGAATTTCAACATACGACGGTGAAATTTTTTATTCCCCCTCATGTTTGCAAATTCTGACGTCTCTAAGTCTGAATTCCCCCTCAAACTGAATTCAGTTTTCAATTCTCTTCTCTGAAAAACTTGACCACAATAGAATATCACAATATTCGCCACAATTGTCAGTTTTTCGTCTTTGCGGATTTTACAATTTGGCCCATAAATAGTCAGATAGCTCAGAATATGACAATTCTGCACTGGTATCTTGACTACCCCACTCATTTCCACAATCCGTGATTGCATCATCAAATATGTTCACTGAAGCCCCCGACACTATCCCAGAACAACCCAGCTTTGTCGTTAAAAACCCAAAAAATTGTCAATCACCAAATTTTTTCTTGAGACTCTCCTCGTCGTTGCAATCAAAAAATGCTTTTTTTAGGCATTTGATCATCTGGTCGAATGGCAAGTGTCGGATGGTCATCCGATCGGATTGTCATTCGATTGAAGGAAAAAATGGGCAGGCTTGTGTTTGAGGATCGGATGGTCATCCGATCGGATTGCCATCCGATCGGATTGTCATTCGATGATAACAACTTAACTTTCAAACACCCCATAGTGACATGGATCGGATGGTTATCCGATTGGATTGCCATCCGATCGGATTGCCATTCGATTGAAAAGCAGTAAACCTTCAATAACCCTTCAAGCAATATGGTGATATGGATTGGATGGTCATCCGATCGGATTGCCATCCGATTGGATATGTTCTAACAGCTCAAGAACACTCCAAATCATGTTTTTTCGATCCAGAATCTTTATTTTTGTGAATTTCATGATGAAACTTCACAGGATTGTGCTCGGATCAATTCCGAACGGAATGATGTCTTCAATTCCAAAATCCATCCGTGAATTGACCTTTATTTTGATGATTTTCTCTGTTTAACGTCAAAACTCCCGTTTAACCCAAAATTGATGAGCTTTGGGTGATTTAATCGACTGTTAGATCGATTAAATCGGTACCGTAGCTTTGATACCACTGCTGATTCCAGGATCCAGTGAGTTTGACGGAGCTTCGGTCCCGAAACGAGGTGTTCGGTGCGTTTATTACGACTAAGAAAGGAGTAGAAACAGAATACGACACCGAGCAGTCAATTTCAATCTGGTCTCTATTGATTATTCAACATTTACAGCATCTCGAGACCAGTTGGACAGCATTTCCAAATGAGAGCCCCAACCCCGTATTTATAGACAACTCACATCATGTGTCATCCGATCGGATTGCCATCCGATCGGATTGATTTTGACAATTATAAAACATGTCCAACTTTCTCTATTCTATACAATATTCAACACACGCTCTATCTAACTATTCGCACAGTGGTAGACGTACGAAATATGCACCAACACATCAGTGGTTGACTTAGGAAAAGTGTCCCAAAAGTCATCCACTGATACCCCTTTTTCTTGGTACTGGAGTCTTATTTCTTCAGTAGAGGTTACCATTCTAAGCTCACCAGTGTATATTGGATACACACCAGTGGATATTATGGTTCCCAAAGAAGAAATTGCCTTCAAGGTAGTCTTACTAATGAAACTACTTCCCAGGTGTAAACCAGTGGGTTCAACACCTGTAGTAGCTGCTCCACTTGAACTACTGACAGGAGTTACTTTTAATTCCTGCAGTGTAACCTCCTCAGTTGTTGGTGGGTTAGCAGAGATAGGGAGCCCAGAATCAGTCACTTGTTGAGGTATATTCTCAGTTACAGGTGGTTGAGAAGAACTGATTTCTGTCTGAGCTATATCAAGTGCATCCAACAAAGGTAGCATTGATGGTAGAAGTTGGGCAGTGAGTATAGGTGTAGAAAGAGAATTTGCCCCGGGAGCTGGGCTGTTGAACATCGATTCAAGTGAATCAAATGTGTCATATTGTGGTGTCCCTGTGGATACAACCTGATCTTTTTGAGAAGAAGCAAGAGGAGTTTGAGGCTCAGGTTGAGATCTTTCATCCAACTGCTGTGAGGAAGTAGCAGCAGTGGTTATTGGTGACTTTTGTGTTATCACAGGTATAATCTCTAGGATCTCATCTTCCAGAGTTACCTTTTTAGTGGGTTTGGGGGGCTTTTGGACATTTTTCTTTTTGGGTCTTTTGGTAATTTTAGGTGTGGGTTTCACAGCAGTGGTTGTGCTACTGTGATCACCTTGAGCAGTGGGCTCAACAGCAGTAACCTGAGGAGCAGTTGTTGCTGCTAAATTCTGCTCAGGTTCCTCTGTTTGTGTTTTTGAAGGTTTTGACAGCCTAGTAAAGGTTTCAAAAGATAGGTTGTTGCTTTGAATAGGATTTCCTTGGATAAGTACATGAGCACTATCGTTTGGAATCTTCTTTTGCAAATAAAAGCTCAAAAACTTTGGAAACAATAAAAATGGTTTTTTATTGTCTTTGATATTATTAACATTTTTTACCATGTCATTAAAAATCTCTTGGGAGTAATTAAAAGTTTCGTTTTGCTTGATAGCATACCCCAAGTATTGGATTTTTAGTGGAATTTCATTAAAAGCAGTGGTCTTGTTTGAAACACACATGAGGAGGGTATGGAACAAAAACCTCATGGCAGGTGGAAAACTGCCTTTTTGCAAAGTATCTTTTTTCATTTCCTCTACATACCCTCTCTCAATGAAATCAGTTTGATAATCGGTTTTTGGGAAAGAAGTTTTACCTGTAATTTCATTCAATTCGAATACCTCATAAATGTCTTTAGGTGTGACAGCAACCTTAATTCCCTTTACCGTAGAAGTAATAGCCCAGGGATTTTTGTCCTGAACTTCCAGTTGTGCATTTTTCCAGAAATCATGAAGAGTATCGAGATATATGGATGGATTGCAGGTCAACAAGGTTTTGTACCTTGAAGACGAGAGTGTGTCAATAACGGAGTGAAATGTTGTGCTGTCACTTGGTTTTTCAAGTATGCACAGGTAGTTATGAGGGGTTTTGAATGGAAGAGCCATGGTGATTTGAGTGTGATTGCGAGAGGAAGAAGACGATGAAAGATTTAAGAGAAATTGATGGTAACTGCTTTGAGAAAAGAATTTTGAATTCGATT
This sequence comes from Helianthus tuberosus, assembly GCA_030545235.1. Lineage (NCBI taxonomy): Eukaryota > Viridiplantae > Streptophyta > Magnoliopsida > Asterales > Asteraceae > Helianthus > Helianthus tuberosus. The sequence continues at coordinate 16,990 of JARYGA010029799.1, forward strand.
CGATAGTGAAAAGCCTATTTGTGGTTTTGATCAGGGTTTTATAAGGTGGAAAAGTGAATGCTGACGTGGCAGCGGTTACAAAAGATCTGACGGATATGTATTATCCACGTGCCAACCTCTGATGAGTAATGGAAGACATTTGTTTAGGAAACCACTGATGGATCAATTATTAGTGGTTTACAGTGGTGAAAATGAAAACAGTGGCTAACTTTTAACTATCAATGGATAGCCATCAGTGGATTAAAACACTGATTTTGGACAACAGTGATTAACAAGGTTGATGAAGAAACAGAGGTTGACTTTCAGCAGTGGACAATAACAATTCAGAACAGGTGTTTGAACCAAAAACAGTGGTTATGGTAGACTTTTAAGGATTTAATGAAAATTTTCATTTTTAGCTATTTTTAAGGATGAAATTTTGATTTTCTGAAAACATTTTAATACTTTTATTCATAGAAAAACAGGATTTTGCCTGTTATTCCATGTTCAGCATGCCAATCCTAGAGATCAAGCTTTCAAAGGTGGATGTGTCTAATGCTTTTGTTAGCACATCTGCCAGCTGATCTTTAGTTAGAACATGATGCAGAGAAATCAAACCTTTTTCATAGCAATCCCTCACAAAGTGATGTCTGGTATCAATGTGCTTGGTGGTTGAATGGGAAACTGGATTTTTGATGATATTTTCTGCTGCCTGACTGTCCAACATGAGAGGTGTCTTTAAGGCAGTGATACCAAAATCAACAATTCATTTTAAAGCCATAACAGTTGGGCTGTACAGCTTGCAGCAGCTATATACTCTGCCTCAGCAGTGGATGTTGAAACAGCTGCTTGTTTTTTGCTTTGCTAAGACACTAAGCAACTGCCTAGGAATTGGCACCCTCCTGAAGTGGACTTCCTTGTTGTATTACATCCAGCAAAGTCACTATCTGAGAAACCTAAACGCTTGATATTTCCATCAGCTGGATACTAGATACCAAGTGTGGGAGCACCTTTTAGGTATCTGAATATCCTTTTTATAGCAATAAGGTTTGACTTTCTAGGGGCTGATTGGGATCTTGCACAAACATATGTTGCAAACATGATGTCTGGCCTAGATGCAGTCAGGTACAGTAAAGACCCAATCATGCTTCTATAAAGAGTTTGATCAACCAAATCATCCTTTTCATCGGACATGACTATTTTTTGTGGTTGCTATGGGTGTACTACATGGTTTACAATCATCCATCTCAAATTTCTTTGGCATAATTGCCTTGATGGATGAAAGTTCCATTTTGCAGTTGCCTTACTTGGAAACAAAGAAAGCACTGGAGTTCACCCATTGCACTCATCTCAAACTCAGCAGTCATGAGTTGTGTTAACTCTTCACACATTTTAGAACATGTGCTTCCAAAAATGATGTCATCCACATAAATCTGGACAATCATCAAGTCTTTCCCTCTCCATTTTAAAAACAATGTTTTATCAATTTTACCTCTTGTGAAACCGATGGAAAGAAAAAAGGTGGAAAGAGTTTCATACCAGGCTCTAGGTGCTTGTTTCAGGCCATACAAATCTTTATTTAGCTTATAGACATGATCTGGATTAAATGGATCCTCAAAACCTGGAGGTTGACAAACATATACCTCTTCTTGTATTTTACCATAGAGGAATGCACATTTAATGTCCATTTGATACACCTTTATATTGTGGTTGACAACAAAGGCCAGGAATAATCTGATAGCTTCCAATCTTGCTACAGGGGCAAAAGTTTCATCATAATCAATGCCCTCTTCCTGTCTGAACCCTTGAACCACTAGCCTTGCTTTATTCTTGACAACAATACCCCTTTCATCAGTTTTATTTTTAAAGACCCACTTTGTGCCAATAGGACTCACACCCTCTGGCAGTGGTACAAGCTCCCATATTTGTTGTCTTTTAAACTGTTAGAGCTCCTCTTGCATAGCTTCTACCCAGCTGTTGTCTTTTAGTACCTCCTGGTACTTCACTTGCTGATGGAGTGATAGGAAACCAGCAAAGAGACAGATGTTTTGGGATTGACTTCTTGTGAGCACCCCTTCACTAATGTTGCCAATGATTTGGTCAGGTGGATGAGACTTCAGGAAGATTAGATCTCCTTTCTATGGAACAATGGCATTTAAAGGTGAAGGCTGCAGATGTGAATCATCTGAGCTAACCACTGTTGGTGACTTTGAGGATCCAACAGGGTCTTGAAATGGAGGTGGAGGAATAGGAGGAAGTGGTGTGGAAACATGCTGATTTTTATCCACTATTTGGGAATTTTTATCAACAGTGCTTGAGGATGTGGAAGCAGGGGTTAAGGGGCTACTTTGGTCAACAACTGTTGAGGTAGCAGTGGTTGAGCTTGGACAGCTGTTTTGAACATCTGCTGCTCTACCAATTGATGCAGACTTTTGGTGTGGAATGATGACTTCATATCCATAGTCTGATGGAGGACTTTGAGATGGACCTGCACTGTAAATCTTGACAGAAACATTTTCAAAGGTAAATTTATCAAGATCAAATAATTCTGCAGGGTTTGCAGGGATTTTCATTGAAGAGAGTTCATTGAACTTCACATTCAAAGTCTCTTCCACTGTCTTAGTCCTAGTGTTGAACACTTTGTAGGCCTTAGCAGTGGTTGAGTAACTGTGACATCTATGCTTGTAATCATTGTATAAACTCTAAACAGTTCAATTATCAATAAAACAATGTAATTTGACCCCAATGTTTGTTTCTTTATGTTTGACATTTTTGCACGTTTTGATTTTTGTTCAATTTCAAGCTTTAAATCGCTTTCTGGAAAGTTATACCCAAACTGATGTGTAAACGTAATCAGTTTAACGCGACAAACACTCTAGAATAGTGAAATAGGCTTAACATACCTTAAAAAAACCTTTACATAACTTAGAAATAAGTTTTGGAGGGTTTGGTGTGTTGAAAACAAGTTTATTCGATCGTAGGGACTATTTGCGTCAAACTGCGAAACTATGCCGATTCGTATGGTAACGAACATTCCGAAACTTGTTCATATACTAAACATACCTTAAATATCCTTTACATAGCTTATAAATAGGCTTTGAGGGGTTTGGTATGCGAAAATAAACTTATTTGATCAATAGGGACTAAAAGCGTCAAAAAGTGCATAAGTTTGCATTTTCGCGCATGTCTTACGTTCTGAACATATCCGGACATCCAACAATTTTTGTAATCATTAAAATATTTTATCTTAGTAATTGGGATGCAAAAATACCATTCGTCGCGTAATTTGGATCGTTTTTCGCGTCCGTTCGTGTTTCGTCGTAATTAACCGAATAACGTGACCGTACGACCAAACGAACCGAAATCCGAGATGTTTTCAAACATATTTCATGTTCCCTACACTTTGGCATCATTATTAAGCCTTGAAAATGGGTTACAGGGGTTTAAACGCGTCGAGAATGGCTTAAACATGCTGCAGGGACCATTTTGGTCAGTTTTTGAAACTTTCTGGACCTGGGTAGTGGTGGCGTCGCGCGACAGGGTACCCCCCTTTTCCATGGCGGCACGCGACGGGTTCATTTTGACAGAAATCATGTTTTTAGCAACCAGCTTGAATTTGAGAGTCTTTTATGCAACTTTCTCAATACTATGAACTGGTTTAGGAGCTCCCATTGTATATAAAACCATGTTCCACAAGTGTATGGCTAGGATTGAACCTTGATTCTTGCAAAAACACTTGGAATGATCTTGTTGATCCTAACTTCCTATAAATAGAAGTCGTTTCTTCACTTCATTCCTCACACTTGATTCAAAATCTGCTATAAGTTGGAGTTTTATACTTCATACCTGAGTAATTTGAATCAAATCTTCCTTGCTTGGACCTTTTGTAAGCTTCTTTCATGCTTTTTATGCTTTTCAAGCATGAAAGTCAAACAGTATTTGACTTTTTGCTTTGACTATGAATTGGTCAACACAAAGTTTGTTTGAACTTTGCAAAGTGAGCGTAATCACGATGGTTATAGTCCCTTGTAACTATACCTACTGATTACCACGTTGATTAGTCGAAGTGACGAGTCAAAGTTTCGGTCAAAATACGTGTTTATGCGTATTTTGCAACAAAACTATTTTGGGTATCAAAACCCTTTGTTTTGATATCAAACTTGTTTTCTAACTTAGTTAAACATGTTTTAACATGTTTAACTCGTCACTCTTAGTCTAGTGCTTGTTTAGGGTCGTATGTCAAGCGGTCTAAACAACCGCTTAGACTTTCGAACCTGACCCGTTTGGTCGATCATTAGGATCCGACCAAACACATTTTGTGACCATAGTTGTACAGGGAATAACCTTCCAAGGTTATACCTTATGGTCACTTAGTTTAGTTAGTTGTATGATAGGTAGTTTATATGTCTTAGGAAATGACCAAAATGCCCTTTTTACGCATAATTTCATTTTAAGCATATGTAACCTAAATTTTGACATCTAAACTGATTAGGCAATATTATTAGACATGTTAAGGCATATAATATTTGTCTTAGGACTAGTTAGGCGGTCCGAACGCGTTTTTGCGCGAACGACGCGCTAAAGTAGCGTAGACTACCTTAACGAATCATAACGGGTCATAAGCACTTAGGTTAGGTTCCGATTTAGAATGTAGGCTTTGTAAACCATATTACATGAGTTCCAATACTCATTTGGTTTACGAAACCTTATTTTATCCGATCTTCCGATTTAGGTCCGGTTTATTAACATAGTTACCTATATTAGGTGCCGATTGATTCCGTGATCCTTCTAGCATTGTTTGATTGTTATTTCAAGACTACTAAGCAATATCAAGTGAGTACATAGTCCCCTCTTTTACTGTTTTCAAATATTTTGGGGTGAAACACATGTGCCTACATGTTACTTTCGTGCTTTACATGCTTTCATGACATATACTGGCTATGTTCATTAGTACGCATATAGTACATGATTTCATTTATGCTTTGCTATGTACGTTGATTAAGCATGCTAGTACATTGATTTCATAATCACATTTGTTTCATATGATTATAGCATATGTACACATTGGTTTACATTACATTTTTACTATGTATGTTCATTTAGCATACCTAGTACATTATTTTCACATAACATGCTTACAATTTGGTATGACATTTGGTTTGTTTAACGGGACATAAATACATTCATTAACATTGATCACGCCGCTCGGTAGTATGTAGTGGTACCATAGGAATTGACAACTCCCATCCCTGGAATCCTAGGTTTGTTTGGACGTAAGGGATGACTGAATCCGATATACATAATTGATAAACCATTAATTTGTTTGAAGGTTTGTCCGTCAGTCGCAAGGCTTGAATGTATGCGTTTAACATTACCACATAAATGTCTTTATCAGTAAAGCATTGATTTTGCAAAACATAACTTTTGACTTAAACTATGATTTATTTCAATTAAATTGTTTTGCACATTTTACATACAGGGTTGAGTAAATTCTTTTATTCACCGTACATAACATTGATTTCTCATAACATTTGGTTACACATTGACATTACACATATGGTTTGAGTAGTTACATTTTACTTGCCATACATAACATTTATTTATACAAGACATGATTTACATTTAACAATTGAACATTTATTTCATATAAACATTTTGACATTTGTTTAAACAAGACATTTTGATGGTTATTGATAAATGATTTACATAACGAGGCGACGTGTAATATAATAAAAGCATGGTGGATACGCCGCTGGTACTTCCTATATATAAGTGCTTTTATATTATTATGTCATACCCCCAAAATCCACAAGCGGAATATCACGGTAGGAGGCGTGACATGACCAGGATCAAGCCACCAATCATATTGAACAATGTATAACAATAAAGATAAAACCAACCACAATATAATTGGTGTCCAAAACAATTTAACCAAGTTCAAGTTATCAGCGGAAGCATAAAATGTAAAACCAAAACGTAATTTTAAAGTTCAGATGTTTAACATGGAACTCAACAGTCCATGTCCCACAACGACTCTTCCCCATGCAAGCTCCAGCTAAGTACCTAATGACCTGCAAAGCATGTAGTAATGAGTCAACAACAAAGTTGAGCGGGTTCATAGTTGGGTGTTCATTTTAAGTTGTTCCAAAAACCATAGTTTCTCATTAACTGGCTCACTTGTCGTGGGGGCTACCCCATGTTTGAAAACGTAAGTTGGTTAATCCCATTTACTCTGGCTATCCAGCCGTGGGGGCTACCACCATGTTTATACTACTAGACTCGTTACTATATCGACAACTGACTGGAGTCATGTTTATGTGCCCTATGTCAATGTCTATCATCATTGACGTGCCCAGATCCATTAGTCCACTCCCGTCCTCTGCGGCACGGTGTGAGGCTTGTCAAACCTAATAGCGCTATTTAACTAATGACCCGTTCGCCATTGGCCCGGCGATTAAGTCGATATAAAATGAGGGACTTAATGATAGAGATTTTGTCTAGTGTCAATGTTGTCACCCTTCAGTTAAGAGGGTGGAGTACGTGTCCCACTCCAGGAGATCACGCAGGTTCCGATGTTGTCACCCTTCAATTAAAAGGGTGGAGGTATGTATTCTACCCAAGGAGAATACACAGAATACGCAGGTTTCCTTTCCAATCAATTACCCATTCCCAAACCACCGGGAATCCCATGCCTTGTAGAAAGTGTGAACTCACCTTAAGTTAGCCCGGCAGATACACAGAAAGGTCAATCGAGCTGCTAGCGGTCAACCACGTCCTAACATGGTTACCATACAAGTCAGGTCTAGGTTAAAGTAGTGCACATAGGTTTACACATAAACTGACAGGTTACAACACGTAATGATCATGGCAAACACATAAGATACGTTCAACACGTTAACAGTCAATATACATCCTAACCAAACTTGTGTAACTCAATTGATTGGGCTCGCACAAGTTCAATGGCCCAACAGCCTTGTGCTATTCACTAATTGAAGCCCAACAGTATTTGGCCCAACCTGTTGTGCGTCCAGCACAACTTGTGCGACTCACAACGGGTTGTGTGACTGAAATAAAACCCGGCCCAATCACATAAGCAACCCAACATTCACACGGCCCAACAACAAACAGAAAGTCAACTTGTGCGGTCCATTTATCTTAGGCTTGTGCGATCAGCACCGTCTTGTGTGATCTACATTGCCTTGTGCGATCATGCATAACTAAACGGTACACTGTGCTTTATTGGTTGTACTCATCTTGTGCGACTGCACTTGTGCGACCAGGGCTTGTGCGATCAGATCAGATCTTGTGCGATCTGATCTTGTGCGACCGACAGACTTGTGCGACTCGTTATACATCTCCTTAAATCATGCAAGTCAGTTACTAATTCCAATTAATTCGCATGATCCAATTAACAGTTTCCAATCATACCAAAATCGATCAAATTAGAGTTTCAACATCACATTCTTATAAACCCTAATCATGTACAAAACATAAACAGCAATCATAACACTTAAACATATTAACACAGCTCATGTTCTTGATCACTAGCATGTATCCTAACATAACAATCCCCATAAATCATCCGAATATGAACATATCACAGCCGATTATCATACATTCGGTTCCAGATCATCTTCAACATCACATGATTATCAACTCTATATTAATCTAAACATACTACACAAGTGAATCGATCTACACGAACAACCTTAACAATTTATATCATAATCAATCATATACCATCCCTAAATCATTTTGTGGAAACATGTAAATCACAATCTCATCTAACAAAACAATAATCATGAAACACTAACCGGTTAGAAGGTAGAACAAGGATGATCCAAATCAAGAAAGCTTCGAGGAAGAGGGATGTGATGTCGTCGGCTTCGAGAGAGAGGGAGGAGAGAACTAGGGTTTAGTGTGTGTTGTGTTTTGCAAGTAATGAGGAGTATACCCCCTCTTCAAGAGGTTATGCGCAACAAATGGAATGGGCTGAACCCATTACGGGTTTCCCTTGTGGTTCGAGTGCAAAGAGTGTGGCCCAAAAGGGCTTGTGCAATCAGGTTGAAGTTGTGCGGTTGGGTTCGTGTTATGCAATCACATTATGTATACGTACAATACACAATCCACATAAAAGATAAGACATACATTCCATTAAAACCACATAGTCACATAATCACATAACGTCCACACTGGTTACATCAAAGTATAAAGAAAGTTCTGAAATACGAGTTGTCACATCATCCCCAAGTTGATAGAAATTTCATCCCGAAATTTAGCACGTAGCTACTGAGGAAGCTAGTTAGGTTACGTGGCTTCCTGGTTTTCCTGGGGTGACACATCCTTCCACCGTTGATTTGGAATTTCGTCCCGAAATTCTGCTGTAGCTTCAGCCTCAGTAGTGGTTTCACTTTTCTCGAACAACTGGGGGTACTTGTGTTTCATTTGGTCTTCTTGTTCACAGGTGAACTCTGGGCCACGACGGGAGTTCCAACGAACTCGAACAATGGGTATCCTGGTACGTTTGAGAACCTTAACGTCTCAGTCAGTAATCTCTACTGGTTCCTCGACGAATCACAGATGATCGTCAATGGTGAGTTCCTTGAGAGGAACTATGAGGGGCTCATCTGACAGACACTTCTTCAGATTCGACACATGGAATACATTGTAAACTCTGTTGAGTTCTTCAGATAGATTTAATCTATAGGCCACCTTGCCAATTCTCCCAGTGATTTTGAAAGGTCCAACATAACGTGGATTTACCTTGCCTCATTTACCAAAACGAATCACACCTTTACAAGGTTAGACTTTGAGTAGTACTCGATCCCCAACCTGGAACTCGAGTGGTTTCCTGCGCTTATCAACGTAGCTTTTCTGACGGTCACGAGCTGCCGCCATTCTTTGTCGTATTTGGGCAATCTTTTATGTCCTGTCGACGACAAGTTCTGGGCCAGTGATTTGACTGTCACCAACTTCTGCCCATCATAAAGGTGATCGGCATTTTCGTCCGTACAATGCCTCAAATGGAGCAGCTTGGATGCTAGTGTGGTAGCTGTTGTTATACGAAAACTCTACCAAAGGTAGGTGTCTTTCCCAGCCGTTACCAAAGTCAATGACACATGCTCGAAGCAGGTCCTCGAGAGTTTGAATGGTGCGCTCAGACTGCCCATCCGTCTGTGGATGATAAGTTGTGCTCATGTCGAGACGTGAGCCAAAGGATTTGTGCATCGCTTGCCACAAATCAGAGGTAAAACATGGATCACGGTCCGAAATGATGGAGGTTGGCACCCCGTGCCTCGAGACCACTTCTTTCAGGTAGACGTCTGCTAGCGTAGAGAACTTATCCGTTTCCTTAATAGCCAGGAAGTGTGCAGACTTGGTTAATCGATCCACTATCACCCAAATGGTATTGTTTCCTCTTTGAGATCTAGGTAAGCCAGTAATGAAGTCCATGGAGATTTGCTCCCATTTCCATGTCGGGATCTCTGGTTGCTGAAGTAAGCCTGATGGTTTTTGGTATTCAACCTTGACCCTAGCACAGGTCAAACATTTACTAACATAGGTCGCTATGTTCGCTTTCATGTGGGGCCACCAGTACGCAGTCTTGAGATCGTGGTACATCTTATATGAACCAGGATGTAATGAGTAACGAGACTTGTGAGCTTCATCCATCACGAGCTCACGCAGATTACCATAGAATGGGACCCAGATGCGCCCTGTCAAGTAGTAGGCACCGTCTTCCCTTAGTTCTAACCGTTTCTTCGATCCTAGCAGGGACTCAGCCCTGATGTTCTCTTCTTTCAATGCTTCAACCTGAGCATCACGAATTTGGGCGGGAAGACTAGAGTTAATGGTGAGTTGTAACGCACGTACACGCTTAGGTTTGGTTTCCTTTCGACTAAGGGCGTCAGCCACAACATTGGCTTTGCCTGGATGGTATCTGATTGCGCATTCGTAGTCGTTAAGAAGTTCGACCCATCGACGCTGTCGCATGTTCAGCTCCTTCTGATCGAAGATATGCTGGAGACTCTTGTGATCGGTGTAAATGGTGCACTTGGTACCGTACAAGTAATGTCTCCATATCTTAAGAGCAAACACCACTGCTCCCAACTCCAAGTCGTGAGTAGTTTAGTTCTTTTCGTGAACCTTAAGTTGTCGTGATGCGTAAGCAATGACTTTTTCACGTTGCATCAACACACAACCAAGTCCTTGGATTGACGCGTTACAATAAACCACGAAATCGTCTGTGCCCTCTGGCAACGAGAGGATAGGTGCGCTACAAAGCTTCAACTTCATCTGCTAAAATGCGGATTCCTAAGCATCACCCCAACGGTAGGTGATACCCTTCTGAGTAAGAACAGTGAGAGGCTGCGCAATCTTGGAGAAATCCTTGATGAACCTTCTGTAGTAACCTGCCAAACCCAAGAATTGACGGATTTCAGTTGGTGTACGAGGTGCAGGCCAATTCCTGATTGAGTCAACCTTGGATGGATCAACGTGAATCCCATCCTCATTAACCACGTGGCCTAGAAAATGGACTTCACGAAGCCAGAAGTCACATTTCGAGAACTTAGCATACAGCTGTTCTGTTCGAAGAAGTTCCAAAATGAGTCGTAGATGACGTTCGTGTTCCTCCTGACTCTTGGAATAGATCAGGATGTCGTCGATAAACACAATAACGAACTTATCCAAGTAGGGTTTGCACACTTGGTTCATAAGATCCATGAAGACCGCAGGTGCGTTGGTCAACCCAAAAGGCATAACCAGAAACTCGTAGTGTCCATAACAAGTCCTGAACGCTGTTTTGGAGATGTCCTCGTCTTAGACTCTCAACTGATGATAGCCCGATCTCAGATCAATCTTAGAGTAGAAGCTCGACCCTTGCAACTGGTCGAACAAGTCATCAATACGAGGAAGAGGATAACGATTCTTCACGGTCACCTTGTTGAGTTCATGATAGTTTATACACATTCGAAAGGTACTGTCTTTCTTCTTCACAAACAAGACTAGAGCTCCCCAGGGCGGAGAGCTAGGACGAATGAAACCCTTGTCCAAGAGCTCTTGTAGTTGCGTAGATAGTTCTTCTAGTTCTGATGGGGCTAAGCGATATGGTGCACGAGCTATAGGCGCTGCTCCAGGAGCTAGCTCGATTTGGAACTTGACCTGACGATGAGGCGGAAGACCAGGTAATTCCTCAGGGAATACCTCAGGAAAGTCGCGTACAATCAGGATATCTTCTATCTTCTTTTCCTTCGTTGAACTATCATTAACAAGAGCTAGAATAGCAGTGTGGCCCTTTCGCAAACACTTCTGGGCCTTAAGGAAAGAGATGATGCTCACAACAGCACCACTCCTGTCACCACGAATAACGAGAGGTTCTTCACCAGAATGAGGAATGCGGACGATTTTCTCCTTGCAAAGGATCTCTTCTCGATGTTGGGATAACCAATCCATCCCAATGATGATGTCGAAGCTACCAAGAATGATAGGAATAAGGTCGACAGAGAAGGTCTGACCAGCAAGAACAAGATTACAACCCTTAACTATGTGCGTGGCCTCAAGACTTTTACCGTTTGCTAGTTCTACAACATGCTTGGTGTTTAAAGGAATTGGGGCACGCTTAAGCATCTGACTAACTTTTAAGGACACATAACTAGTATCGACACCCAAATCGAATAAAACAGAAACATAGAAGTCCTCCAGTAGGAACTTACCCGTCACAACATTGGGATCGTTCCTCGCATCACCTTGACCAATCACGAAAGCACGTCCCCTGGCACCATTGCCATCATTGTTACCCCCGTTGTTACCATTCCCCTGGCTGTTGTTGTTGTTGTTGTTCTGATTCTGGTTTAGCTGAAGGCAGTCTCTTTTGAAGTGGCCTTCAGCACCACACTGAAAACACCCTTTGTTGTTGCCTTGCTGTTGCTGATGCTACTGATGTTGATTCTGTGGAGCTTGTTGCTGACGATTCTGATTCGCGGGACGCAAACTCCTGCAATCCTTTGCTGCGTGACCTGGCTTGTTGCACCGATGACAGTTGCTCCTGGTACATGGCCCGCTGTGGTACAAGTTACAACGGTTGCACTTGAGTTGATTTCCCTTGTACCCTCCTTGTTGACCAGGTTTCTTGTAGTCATCAGTCCTTCTCTGCTGAGACTGAGACTGAACAGAAGCTGAACCCTTGTTTGAATTTCCATCCCACTTGCGCTGGTTGTCGCTTGGAGCATCAGATGTAGTGATAGCACTAATTCGCTTAGGCAGGCTGTTCTGCTCAACTGCCTGATCAGTGAGACGGTGGGATAGTCGAATGACCAGCTGAATCATGAGAAGGTTAGCTGATCTCACCATGCTCTGAATCTCTGGCACTAAACCCTTGATATAAAGCTCGATACGTTTGCAGGGAGGGTCCACCATAGTAGGACACAAAGCAGCTAGTTCGTTAGACCTCTTAGTATACGCCTCGATCTCAGACCCCGTCATCTTTAGATTGTAGAACTCCACTTCTAGCTTATGAATGTCATCACGATGACAATACTCCTCTTTGATCAGATCTTTGAAGTCATTCCATGGGGTGGCATTAGTAGCTGCCAACCCCAGCATTTGAACCTGAGCGTTCCACCAGGTGAGCGCAACACCTTCAAGAGTTCCCGTAGCAAACTTCACCCTACTAGCAACAGGGCATTCACACATTTCGAAGACAGACTCGAGCTTCTCGAACCAATGGAGGAGACCTACAGCTCCTTCTGTACCACTGAAGGTACTAGGTCGACAGTCCATAAAGGTCTTGAACGTACACACAGGAGGCTGAGCATGTTGACCTGTCGCGCGAGAAAGAAAAGACAAGGTTAAGCACGGGAGTTGGTTCGCGAGAGTAGGATCTAAACATCCTAGGATAGGTTGAAATGGCAGGTTACACCTCCTGCTGGAGCTGCTGCGAGTGCCTCAGCAACTCGTTCGTTGATTAGAGCAGTCAGCTGGGCTTGAGTCAAGTTCAGACGTCCACTCATGATCTTCACATCGAAGGAAACACAAGTAAGAAAGGTGTCGCGAAAATGCGCAAGCATGGGATGACAGAAGAGAGCAAGCAAGCAAGGTTTCAAGCAGCAATTGTTACACTAACTAAGCGTACCATGATCAAATGCACTACTTTAACTAATAGGCAGGCAATACAAAATAAACCATATCACCTATAGTGTTGAGTCTTGCACGTGGAGCGAAGTGTCGTTGTGGATCTTTGAGCACTGTACAGGTTATAGTCTGGTTTTGTCAAAAAGCTTTTCCCTTTTTGAAACCAAGTTCACTATAACCAATGGCTCTGATACCAATCTGTCACACCCCCAAAATCCACAAGCGGAATATCACCGCAGGAGGCGTGACATGACCAGGATCAAGCCACCAATCATATTGAACAATGTATAACAATAAAGATAAAACCAACCACAATATAATTGGTGTCCAAAACAATTTAACCAAGTTCAAGTTATCTGCGGAAGCATAAAATGTAAAACCAAAACATAAGTTTTAAAGTTCAAATGTTTAACATGGAACTCAACAGTCCATGTCCCACAACGACTCTTCCCCATGCAAGCTCCAGCTAAGTACCTAATGACCTGTAAAGCATGTAGTAACGAGTCAACAACAAAGTTGAGCGGGTTCACAGTTGGGTGTTCATTTTAAGTTGTTCCAAAAGCCATAGTTTCTCATTAACTGGCTCACTTGCCGTAGGGGCTACCCCATGTTTGAAAACGTAAGTTGGTTAATCCCATTTACTCTGGCTATCCAGCCGTGGGGGCTACCCCCATGTTTATACTACTAGACTCGTTACCATATCGACAACTGACTGGAGTCATGTTTATGTGCCCTGCGTCAATGTCTATCATCATTGACGTGCCCAGATCCATTAGTCCACTCTCGTCCTCTACGGCACGGTGTGAGGCTTGTCACGCAGGTTCCAATGTTGTCACCCTTCAATTAAGAGGGTGGAGGTACGTATTCTACCCAAGGAGAATACGCAGAATACGTAGGTTTCCTTTCCAATCAATTACCCATTCCCAAACCACCGGGAATCCCATGCCTTGTAGAAAGTGTGAACTCACTTTAAGTTAGCTCGGCAGATACACAGAAAGGTCAATCGAGCTGCTGGTGGTCAACCACGTCCTAACATGGTTACCATACAAGTCAGGTCTAGGTTCAAGTAGTGCACATAGGTTTACACATAAACTGAGAGGTTACAACACGTAATGATCATGGCAAACACATAAGATCACGTTCAACACGTTAACAGTCAATATACATCCTAACCAAACTTGTGCGACTCAATTGATTGGGCTCGCACAAGTTCAATGGCCCAACAGCCCTGTGTTATTCACTAATTGAAGCCCAATAGTATTTGGCCCAACCTGTTGTGCGTCCAGCACAACTTGTGCGACTCACAATGGGTTGTGCGACTGAAACAAAACCCGGCCCAATCACATAAGCAACCCAACATTCACACGGCCCAACAACAAACAGAAAGTCAACTTGTGCGGTCCATTTATCTTGTGCGATTCATATGGTCTTGTATGATTCTATAAAACTTGTGCGACTGAGTTTTGGGATTTAAGGCCCAAAATCATAATAAAGTTCAACAGATGTGTGTGGCCCAAGGCTTGTGCAATCAGCACCGTCTTGTGCGATTCACATCGCCTTATGCGATCATGCATAACTAAACGGTACACTGTTCTTTATTGGTTGTACTCATCTTGTGCGACTGCACTTGTGCGACCGGGGCTTGTGCGATCAGATCAGATCTTGTGCGATCTGATCTTGTGCGACCGACAGACTTGTGCGACTCGTTATACATCTCCTTAAATCATGAAAGTCAGTTATTAATTCCAATTAATTCGCATGATCCAATTAACAGTTTCCAATCATACCAAAATCGATCAAATTAGAGTTTCAACATCACATTCTTATAAACCCTAATCATGTACAAAACATAAACAGCAATCATAACACTTAAACATATTAACACGGCTCATGTTCTTGATCACTAGCATGTATCCTAACATAACAATCCCCACAAATCATCTGAATATGAACATATCACAGCCGATTATCATACAGTCGGTTCCAGATCATCTTCAACATCACATGATTATCAACTCTATATTAATCTAAACATACTACACAAGTGAATCGATCTACACGAACAACCTTAACAATTTATATCATAATCAATCATATATCATCCCTAAATCATTGTGTGGAAACATGTAAATCATAATCTCATCTAACAAAACAATAATCATGAAACACTAACAGGTTAGAAGGTAGAACAAGGATGATCCGAATCAAGAAAGCTTCAAGGAAGAGGGATGTGATGCCGTCGGCTTCGAGAGAGAGGGAGGAGAGAACTAGGGTTTGGTGTGTGTTTTGTTTTGCAAATAATGAGGAGTATACCCCCTCCTCATGAGGTTATGCGCAACAAATGGAATGGGCCGAACCCATTACGGGTTTCCCTTGTGGTTCGAGTGCAAAGATTGTGGCCCAAAAGGGCTTGTGCAATCGGGTTGAAGTTTTGCGGTTGGGTTCGTGTTGTGCAATCACATTACGTATACGTACAATACACAATCCACATAAAAGATAAGACATACATTCCATTAAAACCACATAGTCACATAATCACATAACGTCCACACTGGTTACATCAAAGTATAAAGAAAGTTCTGAAATACGAGTTGTCACATATTACATATCGTAGCATTATTTAAATCATTTCAACAAAGACATGATCTATTGTATTCAAACGACATATTTTCACAAGATATTGTTTTACAAATGACATAACTTATACAAATTCATTGTTATTTGGTTATTTATTTAACCAAGCAGTATTCTTTTATATATCATCTGATTTTCTTATCACTTTTCGTATGATTTATAAAAGAAAACATTTTCCTAAGATTCATGACTAACTTTTTGTTAAACAATTCTTTCAACTACGAGTCATGAATCCTTCAACAATAAAACCTATGTTTCTCATAGGCATTTTTATGCTGACGTACCTATTTTCACATGTGTTTTCAGGAGCTGATACATAGGGTTGATCGTGATACACTTAGGCGGACTCGGGCCTTAGTGACAATAAAAGATGCAAGACTAGTTTAATTTATGTTATGTTTCCATGTTTTTAAGACAATGTAATCAATATTATTAAATTAAAACGAAACTTTAAATACCTTGGTTGTGAAACAATAATTCTGTTGCTCCACTCCCCGATGTTTTCGCCGCAGTTTGTTGTTTTACGCGGTCGGGGTGTGACAGAAGAGTTGGTATCAGAGCCAATGGTTATAGGGAATTAGGTTATTAGTAATGCTTTGACCTAGACTATAACTTTTCTAGGAACCTAACGCGAGTTTCTTGCGTTTAGATTTTTAAAACAATACCGTCACCTATCTATAGGTGACAACCAAAACAAGAACACAATTTTCCAAAACGATTTTTGAAAATCAATCATCTATTCTTAGATGATTTGTTATAAGGTTTTGAACCCTCTAAGTTTTCAAAATCTCGTCAAAGTTTGGGTCTAAATAATGTGAACACGTGCAATCTGGAAGGGTGGATGCCTGTATCTCGAGTTTTCTGTCTAGGCTAGAGTGTTCATACAAATCCACATAATCGGACCAGTCACTCCTACCTGGGAACTCTTGGGGTGAGTGTCCACTTATAGGCTAAAGCATGTCTTCGCGATACATTATTATAACCCATTTACTTTGATTAGTCACTGTGTGTCATTTGTTTGCTTTGTGGTAACGAACGAATGACCACCATCCTTGCTTTTTGTCGATATTTGTAACATCTCATTTTTTTTATCTTATCATCTCACTCGTTTCTCTCATTTTTCCTCTTTTAGAATACCTCCTCGACGTGATAATCAGCTACCTAATGTCGAACTGGCGGCTATCATTGCGCAGAAAATGCCTGCTGCAATCCCGAATCTCATCGCTCAAATTAACCAAGCCAACAATGTCAATGCACCTGCTCCGTGCAACTTTAAAAGTTTCAATTCGGCTAAACCGCTCAAGTTCAGTGGTTCTGAAGGAGCAACTGGGCTCCTACAGTGGTTTGAGAGTATTGAGAGTACTTTCCGTCATGTTCAATGTCCTGATAATCGTAAGGTTGAGTTTGCTTCTAGCGTGTTCCAAAAGAGGGCCCTTACTTGGTGGAATGGGGTAATGAGAGATCGTGGTGCTGATGTTGCTCTAGCACAAACCTGGGAGGAGCTTAGGGCTCTTATGATGAGGGAATTCTATCCTCGTCACGAACAGAGGACGTTAGAAAGGGAATTTGATGATCTGAAACAGGATAATGGTGAACATCGGGCTTATACTGACAGATACCTCGAGCTGCATTTGAGGTAGAAGCATGGCCCTGCGTATTCTTTCCTGCTGACTGCTGAGCAAGATTTGGGCAGTTTCTTTGGAAGTGGTCCGTGCTGCCACATCCATAGCACGCACGGGGGTAGGTAATCTGTTGCGCCGATTGTTGGGGTCGCTGTTGCAGAGGTTGAGGCCTTGGGGTTTGGAAACGGTTGGGTTCCAATGGTGTCTTACAGTTTCAGGTATGATGTCCACTTTTATGGCACCTCGAGCAGATCCCTGCTCGACATGCACCATAGTGGTTCCAAGTGCACTTGTTGCATTTTGGGGTTGTTCCTTTATAGCCACCAGAGTTTCCCGTTGGTGTAGTCATGGCGTAGCTTTGACTAGTGGCTCTCCCCCTCTTCGGTATAGCTGCCCCCTCTCGACTACTTTCCGGGGCCTCTCGCTTATTTCTTGCCGGCTCTCCCGGCATTGTCAAAATCTTGCGTCTAACCATGTCGTACGTAACCGTGCCCGACCTAGCTACCACTCCGTGCATGGTCAGGTGCTCCACCGAATTAATGATGCTTCTCACTTCTGGGGCCAGTCCCCAGATATACCTCTCGATCCTCTTGTACTCCGGTCGAACCATATCTGGAAGTATGCGTGCCAGTTCATTGAAACGGTTAGTGTAACCTGCATGGTCCGCACCTTGCATTTGTAGGTTCCAAAATTCGTGTTCTAGCTTCTGAATTTCATGAGCTGGGCAGAACCTTTCTCTCATTAGTATCTTTAAATCATCCCAAGTCATAGCATTAATCGCCTCCTGCCCGCGAGATTGCACAATAGCATTCCACCAGTTTAAAGCGTGGTCGGTAAAAGTACAAGTTGTATACTTTACCGCCCAGTCACCCGGACAATTACTTATGTTAAGGACCGATTCCGACTTCTCGATCCATTTCACAAACTCGTTCGGTCATTCAGTTCCATTAAACTCCATTGGTTTGCACTCCATAAAGTGTTTATACATGCAAACTGGCCTAACATTGTTTTGATTATCGTTCTGACCTCTCGGCCCTGGTGGCGGGTTCGGTTGCGGGTTCACATTAATGTCGGCGTTAACCTGCGCCACGATAGTGGGAATAATGGCTTGGAGTTGTTGTGTTATCAGTTGGGCAATTTCTGCCTCTGTCATTTGAGGTACACGTTTCGGGGCCATTCTATTATAAACAATAAATATGTATGTATCAATGTCATATAGTTAATCATCACTTATCACATTTTCAGTTACCACATACCACAAAATTTCATTACACATCACATAATTTCATCACACCCATAGATCCACGACACATATAGTCAAAAGCATCGTCATGTATATATATAATATCATCGTCATACCATCGTCAAAATTTGCACATAGACTTAACCCAAAAGGGTCAGTGCTTAAATGTGCGGTCAAAACTGGTCACCCAAGTGACATACATGCATCATACCACATGACATAAACTACGAGAGTCGAAAAAACTACGACTACATCCCTACCTCGACATAGGCATAGCCCAGTGCTGGGTAGGATGTACAAAAGGTACATCATCTCTATTTATACTAGAAAGAAAACCATACTAGGAACACCACACCCCCACATCAACCCTGCAAAACCTGCTACCAACCCTACAATAGCGCCAGTACATCCATATACTAAAGCTCGAAAATGGTCCTGCTCATGATGGACGTATCCCATACCCTGCTGTAAGGCAATGATCGCCTGCTGCAAGACGGTTAAGTAATCCCTCATAGACCTCCATTGCTGCTCGTCCTCATCGTGTGCCATCCTCAATAATGAAATATGCTCAAACAGGAATCCCATCAGGCTGCTCTCAGTGATGGGAGCAGGCACCTCCTGAGGAGGAACTGGTATGCTCCAAACAGGTGGGGAAGGCTCCCTAAATGGCTGGGAAGGGCCACCATGCTCGTAAGTGTGATAAAGGTAAGGGTCCTCCCTAGGTGGGGTAAGAAAACGAGCAGTAAAGTGCTGATGGGTCCCTATGGGTGTGGGTATCAAGCGAACAGGGGAAATATGTGGGGTAAAAACAGGCGCAGGGACAGGTACCCTCCGACGAGCCGTCTGTCGGAGGCGGACAAGGGGTACCTCCTGAGAACAAGGTGAGGAGGGGGTGTAAGTACTAGGAGTAGAAGGGGTATAAGGGTCGGGGGAGTCTCGGGTGTAGGTAACCTAGGGGCTACCGGCCCCCACTCCCAATGCCCCGTGGCGGGAGTAGGGCCCCTAGGAATAGGTCCTACTGGGATAACGACATCCGGGGTACGACTATGCTCCGAGGAGCTAGTCAGGTGGTGAGATGGTGAACGGTAGGCGCTCGAGGCCTCCCCCACGCGCCTAGTAGGGGGTCTAGGGGGATAAACAGCACAACAGTACCCGGACTCATCCGGCGAGTAGCCCTGGGGCAACAGAGGCATCTGTGGATCCTCCTCAGGATCAGTCTCCATATGAGAAGTCGTCTGGCGACTCGAATGACTCGACATAGTACCTATAAAGGAAAACAACATCTAACACCTCTTCTATCAACTGACATAACCGAAAATAAACAATCCACAGAGGTACACATAAGCACGTATTGCACACAACTTTAATTTTAGTTTTGAAAATTTTTCCACCACTGTTAAGTTAGCATGGCATCTCAGTTCTCTCTTCTCTCCGTGACGTTTCCGGAATGCCCAAGTACCAGCAGATAAATTATTGTGTTCCGAACCACAATAATTTATTTGCCTAACAAGACCACCCCAGTAGTAGCCACGCCACTCCGGTTCTAGAGGTTCTCAGGGTGAGGAGTTAACTCAGGATTATAGTCTAGGTTCTCTTAGGGATACCTAATTCGCTATAACCGATGGTTCTGATACCATCTTCTGTCACACCCCGACTTGCAGCGGAAGACAATCGCGGGGTGCGGCAGACACATGGCACTCCTCATAATTTAAAAACATTACATTACATAAAACAGGAGCATCGGTTATAACGTCTTTGAACTATCACATTACAACCCATATATTAAAAGCAGTACTACAAGCCATTATAGCTTTTATTATGCTACGTCCGCCTACTAGATCCTCCCATACGCACATGCTCACTCCTGTTTCATTTTCCCTGAAATGCATGTTAGTTTTAAAAAGGTCAGCTAAACGCTGCTGGTGAGTTCCACTAGTTTGGTTGTTTCGTTTCAAAATGTATCAACATGTTTAATTTCACATATCACGGTTCATAGATGGAATTACACGAGTGTCACAAGTGAGACCTAGACTGTTTTAATCGTATCGTGTCACACAGACACATACTCGCACCACTTGCATCTCAGAAAGTTCAATGCTCTCGGGTAGTCATGTCTAACAACATAACCTGGGTAGGACGCGTGCAGTTGCCTGGCTGCCGGCCGCACATGTCAGGTGGAAACTGGGTTTGTCAGACCAATAGTACTATCCACTGCCCACGGTTTACTTTAATCACTTTTATCGGGGCTAATATCGTGTGTTAGATAATTCACATCATACAGTTTGAGCAATTAACACAGTTTGTAACATGCAATTCACCCCAGAAAACAAGAAAACAGTTAAAAGTGGTGGAAGGGAACTCACAGTGTAAGTCGTAGTTTCACACAGGATGTAAACAAGCAACAGAGTCAACTTCCAGAATCACGTATGCAAATATGGGCTCACGTCAGTATCTAAGTCGGTAATGGTTATAACTTGGATTCTGACAGGAGTTTTCACTCCAGATTGAGCCTATATGATACTAGTATGGTGATGGAGGTCAGGGTAGTATTAGTTTTCAGTTTGGCTCCCGGGCACCGGTTCGCGTGCCAGCCAATGTCAGTAATTTAAAATGTTCGGATAATGGTACGGGAAAACCAATAGTGCCAACACGTTGTGATTTAAGAATGATTAACTTTTCATTAAGGGGGTTTGGGTGTTTGGGGAGTCCAGGTTGCCCAATTTTGAGTTTCCGTTTCCACCGTCGGGGATTTCCCGAACTGGTATTCGACACACCCCGAGTGTCCAATCCGCCCTGGAATCTCCCGGAATACTCCCCGTGTTTCAATTATAGTATATGTCGGGTTGGGTCAGTTCCCAGTTCTGGCAGGTTCGTTACACGGTAAACTGCCGAAATTAATTTAAAATAACCCATTTTTTATCCCAAAAATTCCCATTTTATCTATAATTTGAATACAATTCTGAAAAATTTTATATAACTCAGTAAAATTCTGTAGAATACGGGAAAATTTTCTGGGAATTTATTTTGGCATTTTACTTGTCTAAATAAATTATTTATAAAACCATATTTAACCACATAATTACCATGATTGATCCAAAAATTCCCAAAAATTTCCTGGACATCCCTTATGTTTCCAGAAACATCTCAAAAAATTTTAAGATTTTTCCAATTTTGTTTCGGTGCGTTTCCGGCTACCGAAAATTTGCAAAAACGCGGATTTTTAACCCAAATAAAAACTCAACCAATGGACTCCAAATTTTCCCATAACATTCCCCATATGTTCTTTAGTGTCTCTGTAAAATTTGGTGATTTATTGAATCCGTTTGGTATTTTTTCCAGAATTCTTTTTGTAAAACAGTCAAAATTTTACCACAAATCGTAGAAAATTCCAAAAATTCAAAAATTCAAGTTGAACCTTCCTGACACTACCCTTCATCACCACACCAAATTTCAGCTCAATCCATGTATCACGGACCAATTTATAGCTAAAACAAAATTCTGCCTAGTCTAGATTCAAGTTTCGGGTCATATACCTAGCGATTCCGAGCGTTCCTTATGAGTCCAGACGTATGTGTGGGATATAATTAGTACCTACACATCAAGCACAATCCAAATATGCTAGAACTTAGATCAATCAACTTTGATTCATTGTCTTTCGGTTAATCGAATTGTTATGCGATTTTTGTCGAATAGGTGTTGATTAGGGTATCAAACCCCAAAGATTTGTAACCATGGCTGCCATATAACACCATGGAACTCCCATGGTGTTCTTATTCAGCCCCTAAACTTGTTTAAACCTTCAAAATTCAAGGATTAAAAAGGGTTTTTAGGTTGTAAATCATGTATAATCAAGAAATCATGGTTAAAACTATAAGAAACAAGGCTAATACCTTGGATTTGATGGTGTTTAGGACAAGATCAGCTGGGTTTTTGGAAGAAGAAGTAGAATTCTTGAGGATTTTTGAGTGAAATGTAAAAGAAAAATGAAAAAAAAAACATATATATAAATATGGGGGGTGGTGGCGGTTTGGGGTGGGCCCCCCTAGGGCCACCTCATGCTTCGTTTAACGCGATAAAAGATTATGTTTATCTTCCGTTGAGTGTTTAGGTTCGTGTACGGGTACCGGGCGTGCTCTCGATTTGCGTGACGGACTCCGTTTCGCGCGTAATTAGTGTCAAAAGACTCGGTTTTAAAAATCATGCATAACCGTCTTGAAATCCGAACCCAGTTACGTTTTAATCATAAAAGACTCGTATTAGAGTGGTTTAAGTGTTTTTATGCTTGATCGATCGTTCCTTGCACGTTTGATTGACTTATGTTATTCCTGAACGAAAGCGTTTCCCTAACTGGGAAGCTGCTTCGTTTTGCGTGCCCGATCTCTGATTGGCTTCAAACCTTATGTCACAGTCTAAGGCACAAAACTAAGTTGTTCCTGGAACTCGAATTCTTAAATAATGCTACCGATAACCTAATAATCAGTGTCAAAGGTTTAAAACGCTGTTAAACGGAACACTCCCGTTTAACACGTGTTTCAAGGCTAAGGACACCAATTTTGCACTGTTGGCCCTTATTAGTGTCATATCATTCATAACGTGTTCTCGGATTCCTCCGAGAAATAACAGATATCGTTTAATCAAGCATATAAGTCACACATGTTTTTAGGGTTTTCGCGCAATTAAAGTGTTAAGTGTGCTTTACAGTTTTGGACCGTTTAGGGTGTACCTGGTTTCGTCGTGGGTGTTACACTATTACACTTATAGCATTTAATCTTTGACTTATCCAGCCCTACTTTTAAGTTCCCATGTAACCCTGGAAATTTTCTCCCTGTCCTTTTGTAAAACTTGCTGGTTCTAACACTCAGTAGTGCAAGTTGATGTAAAATGTCCATTTCTTCTAAGTCAGTTGGATCAAAATGCTGCAGATCATTGAGTTCAAAGCACAGATTGTCAGAATTCTGGTTTTCACTATTAGCTGTGAAAGCATAGTTGTTTGAGTAAGAGTCAGAGTTATTAAAGGCTCCACCAGCAGTTATGTCAATATAGTGATCATAACTCTGATCCTTACTACTACCATATTCTTCCTGACCCAAAAGAGCTGTGCTGCCAAATGAATAATCATTTACAACTTTTCCAGACTCTTGTAACTTCTTTTTCTGGTTTAACTCCCTTTCATAGGTCAGGAGTCTACCATGAAATTGGGTTAGGGTCAGATCTTTGAACTCAACAGAGTTTCTGGTTACAAAAGCAATTGTGTCCCATTTTTTAGGAAGTGACCTTAAAAACCTGTTGTTTACAGTTGATTTAGGAAATTCAGTTTTAACAAGCTTAACTTCACTTATGAGATAACTAAATCACTCAAAATGCTATGTTAATGTTTCACCCTTAATGTGACAAAAGGTTTCATACTGTTGGTTCAGAATTTCCCTGTTATTTTCAATTGCTTCTTCAGTTCCCCCAAACTGTTCCTTAAGTGCATCCCACAATTCCTTGGCACTGTTACAATGTAACAGTCCAGCATAAATCTCATTCGGTAGTGCAGATGCAACGATGCTAAATGCCTTGGCATCCAGTTCAATTTTCTGAAAATCTTGGTCAGTATAGTTCACAATTTTCTTAGGAACAAAAACCTTTAGATCCTTAGCACTTGGCACCATTGGAACATGTGGTCCAAAGATAACCGACTTCCAACATCCGGTATTCTGTTGAGATAAGATGTGACTCATCCTTCGCTCCCAGATGTTGTATTCATTTCTCTTCAACATAGGTGGTTTGAAGAGAGAACCAATGTTATTATTGATATCCTGTGATTGTGACGTCATTCTGGTTGTTTTATAGGCACTGATTAATCAACTTTGCTCGTGATTAAACCTTACTCTGTTTTTCAACAAAACGAACAATTAAAAGTATCAACGATTTTGAGCTGAACTTTTACGTCAAAATGATTGTTAGATCAAGTTTGACTGTCCAAGCTCGGATACCAATTGTTAGGATCTGAGTATGATATAATTGTGTTTTGTTTAACTAAAATGAATTATCGATCAGAAACAATAGCAGCGGAAATATATGAATAAACTTTCAACACAATCAAAGAGAGAACAATTTTAAGCAAACATTTTTATCATAGAATCGAATGATTGTATTTGATTACAATAAACAAAACTATTGCATGCATGCACAAAGTCTCCCCCTCAGCCTAAGCTCACAGTGATTTGTTCGTACAGAATGACTTTGTGAAAAAGAGAGCTAATAGAACAGTACAGAGTACTATTCTATTTATAGTACAGAACAAACCACTGTGGCATCTTTGCTGACGTCACCATGAAAGTGACATCTAACCTCCTAACAACCTCTAACCACTGACTAATACAAACACTGCTATCTAACAACTGATTACAATAAATAGGTACAAATACTAGTCTAACTGCTGCTTCTTCATTCCACTGCTTTAGCCCCAGCAGTGCTTTGTGTCTTCAGCAGTACTTGAACTATAGCAGCAGATTGACTCGTCAGTGTTTCGTCTTCAATAGTCTTTGAATGAACAGTAGTTGATGTAGGTCAGCAGTTGTTGTAGAAGGCAGTACTTAGAGGGCATCAGATGTTAGGCCACATTCAAGGGGAAAGACTGATGCAAACAACTGCTTATTCAGGATCCACTGATCTGATCCAGTTTTGGTTTTAATCAATTGTTCCTTTGTAGGGTTCAATCCCAACAATTGGCAATCTGACCATGGGGCCGTGCCCGGACCAACACGGGCCCGTGTCCAGACGCCCAGTAACTTAAATTTTTGTTTTAAACACCTTTTTACACATTCAATCAACCTAAAAACTTATTTTTGGGACACATTGAGGACAATGTGTAATTTAAGTGTGGGGGGAATGCTAAAACCTTGAATTTTGCAAGTCCTAACAACAAGCCTTACACAAAACTCTATTGGAACCGCTAATCACCCCAAATTTTTTTCAAAAACTTTTCATTTTTTTTACTTGTATTGGTTTAATTTGGGAATAACAAGTTCTAAAAAGGTTATATTTTTACAAATTTACAACCGATAGCGTCGTGATAAAAAGAACCAACATAAGGAAATTATGAAACGGCATGACAAACCTAGTTAAAATTTGATTATATATACTTGATCACATTATAAACCCATTCCCACAAAAAGTGATCGAGTTTTGAGTCTTTATTGAGCATACAAATATACATCTTTAAACTAAATGCTCATTTTTCGTTTCTTGTGTGAATAGCTGCTTGGTTTCTTACGACTCTAGAACTTGCCATGACGATACATTCCCGGTCCTTACCAACCTAAACCCAAGTAAGTAAATGATGGAGGCATTAGGACTAACCCTTTTCCTTTTAACACCATTATTTTTATTTTTCTTTTAACCTACCCAAAAATCCCCCTAGTTAACCCCTTTGAGCCTAAACCTTTTCGTTTCTAAACCCACAAAACAAACACCCTTTACCCACCAAAACCCATTTTTTTAACCCTTTATTTTAGTAAAAAGCTCGGTTTTCATGTGACATTCCTTATCAAAAAAAAATTAGCAATAAACAAACAAGTTCCTCAAAAAGACTTTGTTTGAAAATGCTTTGTTTGAATAAAAAGTCGCAAAAACAAAAAGTTTTACGACCACTGACGCTTTTTACGTTTTTCTCCCTTTTACTAACCACTAACCCAAAACCACCTACCTTTAACCCAAGCCTAACCCTTCCCCAAGTCCTCTTGATATTTACGAAGGTTTTTAGTTAAAAAGGAGGAGGATTGATTGCTTGGCAAGCATATGGTAGAAGTAAGTTCCATGCCGGTCTCGAGTGTTTCACAAAAATACATTTTCGGCCGAGTGTTGAGTGATCTCCCGTGAGGTATGTGAACTTGTATATAAATGGAATTTTAAAAGGGCATGTTATGCCCAATTAAGTAATTTTTCTTATGAAACGTTTTAAATAAATCATAACGAATAGGATTGTAAATAACATAAAAATAAAACCTAATAAAGATCTTGGATTCCCGACACTCAAGACAAGCCCAAAACTTCTCTTCTACCCATTCCATTTGGGAGTGTAAGCCACATTATAAAGAGTTTTGCTTGAGGACAAGCAAAGATTCAAGTGTGGGGGTATTTGATGTGTGTAAAATGCAACATATAAATTACATCAAATGAGGCATAAAACTAACCATTTTTAGTACTAATGTTGAAAAAAGTGTGCTTTTGTCTTCCTTTTGTATTTTCAGGATCAAATGAGCGTAAATGAACAAAAGGAACAAATATGCAGCAAAATCTAACATAAATACAAGGAAAGGAATAAACGTGGCATGCCTGGCCCCTCGACAGCATCTTCCCAAGCAAAAACAAAACAACAGAAGGCTGAACACGCCCCGTGCCTAGCGGACACGGGGGCGTGGCCAGTTGTCTGCAGAAAGGACAAAGCTTTAGAAGCTTCTATTCGCGACATGGGGGCATGCCCAGCTCAACACGGCCATGGTCAACGCTAAGATTCGCAGAATCCAAGCAAATCTTGATAGTACAGATACGCTTCTACACACAGGGTCGTGCCCAGCGGACACGGGGGCGTGTGGAGCTAATGAAGAAAGAGAATAAGGATGGACACGGGCCATGCCCAGCAGACCGGGAATGTGTCTGGGCTTCTGTGCAGGCTATAAATAGAGGTGTTTGGTTCACTTCAAAAGCATCCCTTGGCAAACCACCTCTCTACCACTTCACCCACACTCCACCACCATCACCACACCCACATCCACCACCATCATCCATCATCCATCTAGAGTGTGTGTAGTAGTCTCGGGATCCAAGATTGATAGTAAGAGTTCTTGACAATCAAAGGCCATGTTTGCCTAAGTCTCTTACATCACTTGGCGAAGACAAGCATTTAGTGTAATACTTTTGATTTTTAATTTTTTCGCACTTTTTATTTGGTTTTGTATTAATGACTTTAATAACTAGTTTCTTATGTTGAAGGTGAAACTTCCTTATCATTTGTCCGTGGTGTCTTGTAATTATTTTACTGTCTATATAAAATAAAAGATTTTCATCATTCATATCTCTACGGTCTATATAGAGATATGTTGGCTACCTGGTCGGGGGTTAAGGGAATGGTTTGGTAAGGTTCTTGCCTTGTTCAGTGTATAGATCCTGCAATGACCTGGGTCAAGCTTACTAGGACCTCCTTCAATACCCACTGGTATTGGATGGCGGGGGTGCGAATGGCTTGATCCCCTCATATGTAAACTATTATTAATACATTAACCCGGCTACTTGGGATTGTATCCCTGCTGACTCAAATCACTTAGCTGAGGGTAATGTCACCTTCAAAAGAGGGGCCTACCACATTACGCATTAATAACTTAATTAATTATCTTCCAATATTCCAACCCTTTAGGATTGTATCCTTGCTGACTCAAACTACTGGGTTGAGGGTAATGTCACATTCAAAAGAGGGGCCTACTACTATAACTAAGATAATCTCTTAAAAAGTGCATAAGTGCGGAAATCATCAAAGGTTACACTAAAGGCGAGTCGGATCCAAGTGATTCATCTTGTCTATCTGTTTTTATTTTATTTTTATTTTCAGCATTTTTAGTTTTTATTTTCATATTTAAAACCTTTTTTCTAAATTTTTTATTTGATTAGACGTTGAGGATAAACCGGTATTAAAAGCTCTTGTGTCCTTGGACGACCTCGGTATCTTACCAACGCTATACTACGCTCACGATTGGTGCACTTGCCCATATGTGTGTTTAGTGTTAGTAGAATATCGTGTTTTATAAATTTAAAACTTGACTAAAGTGTTAAAAGGGGGCTTAAAATATACATAAAAATATATCACGCACTACGCACATCAATCACGAACATACATGAACACAAATGAACGTTCATGTACACAAATAAATACAAACGAACATATATTCATTTTAGAATTAAATCTACATTTCTCATCACAAAGATTACAATTTACCAAAATTAGATAGGTACTTAATATAATTATATGAACATACTTGGTATAATTGTCATAAACATAACTAACACAAAAATTAAGAAGTTTCACAAGCTTTAACACAAATTAAAATTATAATGGTCAAATGAGGGATTTTGGCGGAGACATATAGTATAACTACGATTTCAAAAAATTTTAAAAACTACCATAAAATAAAATATAACATATAAAAACCTTTATGTGAAAAAACACAAATGAGCATAAACTAACAATTATAAATATAAATGAACACATTACTGAACGTTCACGAATATAAACGAACGAATGTGTCCTTTGTTCATGTTCGTTCCTTTAGCTTAACGAACGTAATTTCTTGTTCGTGTTCGTTCATTTACTAAATAAATGAACATGAGCGAACTTCCCGCTGAATGATTCACGAACTGTTCGCTAAACATTCGCTTCATTTACAGCCCTAATAATATGTATTACGATGGTCAAAACCATCAAGAATGGTCTTTTAATGATGTGTTACTAATCCATTTAGTTAGACACCAATTTGAAATGGGCTTGCGTAGGCTTAGTGGTTTTGTTATGTGAAATTGGTTTGTATGCGTGCATGGTTTCATATGTGTATAAAAGATTAACATATTTGGACACCTATCACACCCATGTGTCTCAACTTTAACATCTTCCAAAACCGTTGATTAATTAGCGGTATCAAAACATGGTATCGCTAGACTAAAGGCCTCTAGTAAATTCTAGCTTTTAAGATTTAAAAGATGGGTTATTTACATTTGTTTTTCAAGTTATTAACAAAATTTGAGTTTTCCTTTGATCCCCCTCCTTCGCATACACAGGAACGCTTCGCCATATGTGTTTGTATGTGTGCACGTTTTGTTATGACATTTGAAATTTCTTCAAAACATCAGGGGTTTTGATAAATCAATTTGTGTATCTTTCAAATGAAAATATATGAATTCATTGAGTCAATAAGAGATATTAGAAGAACTAATTAATGATTTCGTAGATTTCGATTAGAAATACAGTGTAAGTATCAAATACAATTGGGGTGTAAAGTGACCGGTGACGGATGAGTCTAACCGGTAAGACCGGTCAGGGTCAAATTGCGCATACAATTTATTAATGTGCTTATCTTAGTAAAAAATTAGTTTGGAATAAATATGTTTACAGATTCCTATGATCGAGTGGCTAGAGGGTGACTCGCTCTTGTTGATGATAAAGAGAAGGAGTACAAGATGGAAGTAATGACCCATGAGGCCTTACACATGAAAGGCACATGCGGTAAAGCCTATGAAAATCCTTGACCGAAAGGTTAACCCCTCAAGAACAAAGATTTTGACCAAGAAAAAGGGTAAAAAGGGAACATCGGAAGGGGTCGGGCACCACCAAGGAGTCCAAAAGACACTACCCTACATTCTTAGTAAGATTATAGAATGATTAAAGTATGATAGGTGCTCAATTGAAAATTGAAACTAAATTCTTTAGGGTTTGACCCAAAGAACTACGTAAGAAAGGTTTTGGGGACAAATCCTCGTTAAGGGGGTGTAACATCCCAAAAAAAGGATTTTGTAAATAAACCAAATTAACCACAGATGAGCGGGTAAAATAACATTAGTGGTAAAAGTTAACCCGATAAACATTAGGATTTAATGAATAAACCTAATGTTAAATTAAAGGCGGATAAATGTTTTTAGAAGATAAAGTTTTAAAAGGGCTTGGGTCATTTGGATTTAATCAAAGTCGGGTTGTAACATTCTCAAGCTTAGTAAATTGAATTACCATGTTCACTTAACAATTAACTTGAAGTGTATAACTACGAATATTAACCTAGTTAACATAGTTGTTTAGTAATGAAGATTAATTGGGTTATAAACAACAAAATACAAAAACAAAACATGGAGAGGGACTAAAATTGCACATCCTTGAATGTTAAAAATATAAAAAGGGATAAAAATAAAACACACACACATTGTATGTGTGTGTGTCATATTTAGAGAGAGATAGGGAGAAATCCTCCCAAAAACCTCAAACAAAGGAGATTTCAAGATTTAATGTGCAATTGAGATAGAAAATTCTTGCTTGTTTAAAGGATTTGAATCATCTAGTCTTAACAAACCCAAGGTAAGTTGTAATTTCACATGTTGATGGATCTGTATGAAAAAGGAACTTGAATGTGATAATATTGATATAGATATTTTAGAAAGTATGATGAAATTGATGATGTATTTGTATTTATGATCACCATACTTGCTAGTATAGGTGAAATATTTGAAAAATCTAGAGACTAGGTCAAGTGTTCATACATGACATGAAGTGGGTTTTGATGATAGGATGAAATTGATGTTATAGTAATGTTAAAGTGTGCATATCATCATATTTATAAGAAAATATGAGACACTTGACTAAACTAGATGTTTGGATGAAAGTCCATGTCTATGGTGAAATGGGTTTTTACATTGTGATGAAACCCCAAATTCTTGTATGATAGTTGATGAATAAGCATGTGATAATTGAAAGTTTGTGTTGACTTGATGTTATTAAGTGTATGAACTTATTGAGATTGAAAGAAACATGATAATTTTGGTTGGTAAATTAGCGAATATTATGGCCTAAGAATGATGCCTACCAAGTGATAGATAAAAAGCTTAAATGAGTTTTATTGAACTTATTATTGCATTTATATATGTTAGTTGGCAGTTTAACTTTCTAAAAGCCAAACTAACCGATGATAGAATCAAATGAGAAATATGGTATAAAAGTCCATAAGATGACGGTAATGATGTAAGCTGACTAATCTAACTATCTTGTCGATATTATGTGATAGTTTGACTCTTGACAAGCTAGGTGTGAGCTTGGAAAGGAATATGTCAAGCGGGTCAAAGGCACGAGAAAGCAGGATCGGAAGCAAGTTAAGTAAAGCTTACACCTCCTAGAATAGGATCACTACTTAAGTTATAGAAAATAATTTGGTGACAAACAAAGAGTATCGAAATAAGATCATATGGTGTAACCCATAACAGGTTAAATGGGCAAAATAATAATTAAATCACATGTGTATGATTAAACAAGAAGTTTTGAAAAGGATACCTGTAACATCCCGAAAATATAAACTCTTAAATTTGCAATTAAGTTGCAAATAAATTAGTAAAATAATCTAATTAGTAATGACACTAACCTAGTTAGTTTATCTCTTATGAGTAGTTCAAGACATAGAAACAAAATAAAAGAAACTAGAGGGACCAAAAGTGTTAAACTTGAAATAGTTTTAATAAAAACATTTTTATTAAAACACAAACCCAAAATTTAGTACGGGGGATCGACCAGAAGCAAGGGGGCGACCAAGCTTCTCAAAACCCTAACATTCACTAATCTGATAAATTGAAGGTGCAAATCTGATCCAAAACAAAATCAGAGCTGAGATTTGTGATCCTCATCGCAAGAGGGTTATAAGGTATGTAAAATTTGATGAGAATTCTCTACTTGAAATTCTCATGAATTTGGGAAATCTGAAGTTTGATGATGCATGTTTGTTACTTGGGTAGAATAGGAATGATATAGTGTCTAGGAGTGAAACCTAGACAACAATATGTGAAATCATGCCTAAATTCTGAAAATTTCAAGAACACATTGAAGGTGATTCATGGGTTTTGTGAGAAAATGATAAACACTAGGATGATAGTGGTTGTTCTAGTAATAATTGACATATGTGAAGTGATTTCAGGATTTTAAAGGTTAAAGTTCATGTAAGGTAGTTGATTTATGAAGAAATAGGGCTATGTGACAAGTTATGAACTTGATAATATATAGTGTAAATTTCTGCCCTTAAAGTGTTCGCATAAATGCCTCAAAGAAGGCTTAAATCTAAAAATTTGAGTTAAACCGCATGATTTTGATGTTTCGGCAAAATATGCGAACTATGAATTGAAAAGAGTTCTAAACATGTCTTGGTTGAACTCTATAGGAAAGGATACCAGAGCTCCAAGCGGACAAGCCGGTGGCGACTTGCGTTTGAAGGGCGTGCACTAAAGGTATGTAACTTGATTCGTTACATTGGGTAAATTTTGATAACTAGCATATGTGTAGTTGAATCGTAGAACAAAAGTTGTGTTGATCTAAGGCGATGATATTCGCTATACTGAATAATAAGACAAGAATTGGTTAGAACTTGTTGGTAGTCATCATAATGGAGGATTCCGTAAGATGAACCAAACGGGTCGAATAATCGATTAATGCGTGGCAACTTCGTAATATAGTTAATTGGTCTTTTGTTATTGTTGATAAAAGACAGAATAGAATACGAGAATTTAACGTGTTGGCTGTTAGAATGAGAAATCCGAAAATTTGGTTTGGGCAAAACAAACAAATCAGTCAAACCATAGCCTTTCAGTTACGGTAGTACCGTAATTTACGGTAGAGGCCAAAAGGCTACGGTGGAATCTTCCTGATTTACGGTGGAACAATCTGCTTCCAGGAGCTACCGTAACTTACGGTTCTACCGTAAGTTACGGTAGAACCCTGTCAAAATTGCTAAATTTTGCATCTTTCAGATACTCAAATTCCGTATTTGATTATAGTATGATTATTGAATTAATTCAAGAATTCTAATACTAATGATTGCCAAACTTTCCAGTTTCTAGGTATTTCAAGTACGTGGACGATGGTCAAGTTGATGCTTCAAGAACCGAACACAAAACTTTTGGATGCTTCCGCACTAATTAACTCTAGCTAAACTTTGTAGTTTTGTAATCACTAATGAACGACTTATGTTTGAAATTGGTTATTTAACTATGTTAAACATTATGATAAAGCATAACTTAGTCTACCAACTAAGTTTTGTTAGTTAAATGTTTTGTTTATAAATTTTACATGTCGTACGATTAAATAAATGAATTAAATGGATGGGTGTTACAAGTTGGTAATCAGAGCTTAAGGTTGTCAACAAAGTGTTCGGTTCAAGCTTGATTGATCGTCCGGTAAGAATTAATTTATTATTTTAATAGATTATATCTTATGTAAGAAATGAGAAGTAAATTGAGAAGTGAGTTGATGTGCTTGGGAAGAGTGTGTTAATTCACTCAAACCCGGAAAGTGCACCAAATGTGAACGGTTAAAGCAAGGTGGGAACTTGGCTAAACCGAAACAAATGAAATAATGTTATAAATGAAATGTTTAACGTTTAATGTAAACATTTCAGTTTGAAGATGTCGAAAGGAAACAATAATGATCTGGTGCCGACAAGCACCGAACAAATGAAAGAGATAATTGCCAAAGAAGTGGGGAAGGCAATTGAAGGTAGTCTATCCGGGTTTATAGACAAAATTCAAAACACGGTGTTGTCGCTTGTCGAGGAACGAGTCAAAAGGTTGGAGGATAGTGTCAACCTTATGAAAGAGAAATCGGGAGAACGTAAAGGGTGTTCATACAAAGAATTCATGGTGTGTAAACCGCCAATCTACAACGGGGAGGTTGACCCAATAATTTGCCAAAGATGGTTGGGTGATATTGAAGGGGTGTTTGAAAGGACCCATTGTTGTCACACCCCCAAAATCCACCTGCGGATTACCACCGCTTGGAGGCGTGACTGACCAGGATCCAGCCACCAATCATATTGAACATGCAAGTTAAAAGATATAAATGTTTAACCAATACAATTGGTGTCCAAACAAAACATAGTTAAGTTGCAAGCGGAAGCATAATGTTTAAAACCATAACATAAGTTTAATAGTTTCAAGGTTTAACATGGCACACAGCTGTCCATGTCCCACAACGACTCTCTTCCATGCAAGCTCCAGCTAAGCACCTATTGACCTGCAACGCATGTAGTAACGAGTCAACAACAAGTTGAGTGAGTTCACGGTTGGGTGTTCGTTTTAAGTTGTTTCGAAAACAGTTTCCTTTATCTGGCATCCTGCCGTGGGGGCTACCCCATAGTTGAAAACGTGATTTGTTTACCCATTTATTCTGGCAATACCGCCGTGGGGGCTACCCCATGTAGTTATCTGGCATTTCGGCCATGGGGGCTACCCCATGTATACACAAGACTCGTTACCATATCGACTGCTGACTGTAGTCATGTTTATGTGCCCTGAAACTGTCAATCTCTATCATCATTGACGTGCCCCAGATCCATTAGTTCACGCTGCGGCATGGTGTGAGGCTTGTCAGACCTAAATAGCGCTATCTAACTAATGACCCGCTCGCCATTGGCCCGGCGATTAAGTCGATATAAAAAGGAGGGACTTCGTGATAGAGTTTTGGTCTAGTACGAGTTATCTGTCCATGAGGACGAGGAATTACATTCCTGAGCCAATACTGTCCTACCCAAGGAGGACGAGGAATCCACATTCCTTAACCCCATTCCCAACCCAGGGAATCCCATGCTTTGTAGAGGGTGTGAACTCACCTTGGTTTGCTCGGCAGATACACAGAAAAGTCAATCAAGTTGTAAGTGGTCAACTACGTCCTAACATAGATATCATTCACGTCAGGTTCATATCCAAGTAGTGCACGTATGTTCTACACGTATTGTACACAAGTAACGATCATGGCATACATGTCTAGCATGGCAGTCCATCAACAATTCGCAACAAGTTCCACAGTAACATTTATGTAATAACCGAGGTCTAAGTGTGCGGCCCAAACAGTTGGGCTCGTAATAGCATGCAGGTCCAAAACAGTGTACGACATACACAATTTGTAATACATAGAAAGCCCATATGTCCGGCCCGCTAACTTAGGCCCGTAACTATGCAAGTCCAATCCAGCGAGTGTGCGTACATGGTCTCGAGTCGAGACTGTGCGGTCTCGAGTCGAGACTATGCGATCTCGGTTAAAGCCTATGAGTTCTCGAGTCGCAAACGTGGGGGTCTCGGGTCATGCATGTATTGGTCTCGAGTCATGATGTTTTGTGTGCTGAAAATGCGTGGTCTCGAGTCGAGACTATAGGTTCTCGACTCGCAACCTGTGTCGCAACCGGGGATCTCGAGTTGTCATGTGGTGGTCTCGAGTCGAGACCAAGGGTCTCGACAGACACATCTGCTGATCGCTGGTACATGTACTAAACCAATAGAATTTCATGTTCATGAGATAATGTACTAACCAATGATATTTCACAAACATGTTTCCTTGTCTACTACTAACCAAAAATGGATCAAACAACAAGTTTTCAAATATTCAAGCCACATTCATATCATATTCATCATGTTCTTCAAATATTCAAGTAGTTCATCATATTATAATCAACATGCTTCATCAAGAATATCTATTATGGCATGAACTCAAGTTAGTAACATCATCGGCTCATACATCTACCATGTTCGATCAATACAATAGCATACTTATATAGGATTTATCATCAACATGTGTTAATCCGATTTCATTGAACACAAACCTCCTAAACATAACCAAACCATTCGGATTTGAGCCTATATAGAACCGATTACACTCATTCATAGTCAAGCATACATTATTCATCCTAACAAAATCAATACATTATCATATAATCCTCATCGACCGAATATAAACACATAACATGAAGCACTTATGAACCGATTACTCAAGAAGGGTGTATTCATCGTGCATAAAGCTTAACAAGTAAACATATTATCACATAATCTTCATCATACATCATCATCAAACCGAAACACAACATCTAACATGAATCACTAACCGGTTAGAGAGGTAGTGGTGAAGAATGAAGCTTTCGAAACGGGTGTGTGCGAGTTGATCCGAGGGTCCTTGTGGTCTCCGGTTTGATCCGAGAAGAAGGAGAAGAAATGTGATGTTTGGTGTCTAGGGTTTTAGTGAGAGAATGTGAGAGTGTGTGTGTAGGAGAGTGTGTGTTGTTTGCCCAAAAATGACAAGTGTGGCAAACCACAATGGTTATATACTAGTGGACTAAAGAGGTGCATGGCCCAAACCCGGCCCAACCGTCACTGTTCACTCGAGACCGCATGGTCTCGAGTCGTGTCCTTGTGTCTCGGTTCACATAATCACACTCATACATACAAGCATAACACATAATCACATAATTTCACTTAGGTCATTCATTGAACCAACAAGTTAACTAATCACATAACGTTCAAGCAAGTTACAGCAAGATACAACGAAAGGTTCTAAATTTCGAGTTGTCACATCATCCCCAAGTTGAAAGAAATTTCTTCCCGAAATTTGGTGAGCACTCACTGAGGAAGCTATTTAAGTTGTATGGTTTTCCCAGTTTTCCTGGGGTGTCACATCCACCCCCCGTTGATCTGGAATTTCGTCCCGAAATTCCGTAGCTTCAGCTTCAGTAGTGGTTGTACTGTTTGCGAACAGTTGGGGATACTTTTGTTTCATCTGATCTTCGCGTTCCCAGGTGAACTCTGGGCCGCGACGTGAGTTCCAACGAACTCGAACGAGAGGTATTCTAGTGCTCTTGAGGACCTTAACATCCCGGTCCGTGATTTCGACTGGTTCCTCGACGAATCGTAGCTGCTTGTCGATAGTGAGTTCCTTCAGAGGAACTATGTGGGTCTCATCTGACAGACACTTCTTTAGATTTGACACGTGGAAAATGTTGTGAACTGCACCGAGTTCTGCTGGTAAGTTCAGTCTGTAGGCCACCCTGCCTATTTTCTCGATGATTTCGAAAGGTCCAACGTATCGTGGGTTAAGTTTGCCTCGTTTACGAAAACGAACCACACCCTTCCAGGGTGAAACTTTGAGTAGTACCCGCTCCCCAACCTGGAGCTCTAGTGGTTTCCTGCCCTTATCGGCGTAGACTTTCTGACGGTCACGAGCTGCCGCCATGCGTTTTCGTATTTAAGCAATTTGTTCGGTTGTGTCTACCACATGTTCTGGACCAGTGATCTGACTATCTCCCACCTCTGCCCAACAAAGAGGTGACCGGCATTTACGTCCGTACAATGCCTCAAACGGAGCAGCTTTAATGCTGGTGTGGTAGCTGTTATTGTATGAGAATTCCACAAGTGGCAGATGCTTTTCCCAGCGGTTGCCAAAGTCGATTACACATGCACGAAGCATGTCTTCTAAGGTTTGAATAGTGCGCTCGGACTGCCCGTCCGTCTGAGGGTGATACGCTGTGCTCATGTCTAATCGTGAGCCAAAGGACTTGTGCATCGCTTGCCACAACTCTGAAGTAAAACGTGCATCTCGATCCGAGATAATAGAGGTGGGCACCCCGTGCCTCGAGACAACTTCCTTGAGGTATACTTCTGCTAGAGTGGAGAATTTATCCGTCTCCTTGATAGCCAAGAAATGTGCAGATTTTGTGAGTCGATCCACGATCACCCAAATAGTATCGTTCCCGCGCTGGGATCTAGGCAGGCCAGTAACGAAATCCATGGAAATTTGCTCCCATTTCCATTGAGGTATCTCTGGTTGTTGGAGCAGGCCTGAGGGTTTCTGGTATTCAGACTTGACTCTCGCACAAGTCAAGCACTTGCTGACGTAGGTTGCTATGTGGGCCTTCATGCTAGGCCACCAATACGTAGTTTTGATGTCGTGGTACATCTTATCCGAACCAGGGTGTACCGAGTAGCGAGACTTGTGTGCTTCATCCAACACAAGCTCTCGTAGGTTGCCGTAGAGTGGGACCCAAATGCGTCCCGTCACGTAGTAAGCACCGTCTTCCTTTTGTTCTAGGTGTTGCCTTGAGCCGCGTATGGCTTCAGCCCTAACGTTTTCTGGTTTCAGTGCGTCTGCCTGAGCAGCTCGTATTTGGGAAGGAAGACTAGAATGGATCGTGAGTTGTAAAGCTCGCACGCGCTTAGGCGCAGTGTCCTTTCGACTGAGGGCGTCAGCCACAACGTTGGCCTTGCCCGGGTGATACCTGATCGAGCACTCGTAGTCATTCAGCAGCTCGACCCATCGTCGTTGTCGCACATTC
Source organism: Helianthus tuberosus (assembly GCA_030545235.1). NCBI lineage: Eukaryota > Viridiplantae > Streptophyta > Magnoliopsida > Asterales > Asteraceae > Helianthus > Helianthus tuberosus. Next base: position 55,464 of record JARYGA010029799.1, read on the forward strand.
AGTTCCTTCTGCTTGAAGATATGCTCGAGGCTCCTGTGGTCGGTGTAGATGGCGCACTTGGTACCGTACAGGTAATGCCGCCATAACTTAAGTGCAAAGACAACAGCTCCCAGCTCTAAGTCGTGCGTAGTGTAGTTCTTCTCATGAACTTTAAGTTAGCGTGAGGCGTAGGCTATAACCTTATCCCGTTGCATCAGTACACAACCAAGACCCTGAATTGATGCGTCACAGTAAACCACAAAGTCGTCTGTGCCCTCCGGCAATGAAAGGATAGGTGCGCTGCAAAGTCTATCCTTTAAATGCTGAAATGCTAACTCCTGTGCATCTCCCCATCGATAAACAACGCCTTTCTGCGTTAGTGAGGTGAGAGGCTGTGCAATCTTGGAAAAATCCTTAATGAACCTCCTGTAGTAACCTGCCAATCCCAAGAATTGGCGAATTTCCTTTGGTGTACGAGGTGCATGCCAGTTCTTAATCGAGTCCACCTTGGATGGATCAACATGGATCCCATCCCTGTTCACCACATGGCCTAGGAAATGGACTTCTCGAAGCCAGAAGTCGCATTTCGAGAACTTTGCATAAAGCTGTTCTGTTCGAAGGAGTTCCAGAATGAGTCGTAGATGTTGCTCGTGCTCTTCCTGACTCTTAGAATAGATCAGGATGTCGTCGATGAAGACTATAACGAACTTATCCAGGTAAGGCTTGCATACTCGGTTCATCAAGTCCATGAAAACCGCAGGAGCGTTTGTCAGCCCAAAAGGCATGACCAAAAACTCATAGTGCCCATAGCGAGTTCTAAAAGCTGTTTTGGAGACGTCCTCTTCTCGGACTCTCAGCTGGTGATAACCCGATCTCAAATCGATCTTCGAATAGTAGCTCGACCCTTGCAGCTGGTCAACAAGTCGTCAATACGCGGTAGAGGATAACGATTCTTCACCGTCACCTTGTTGAGTTCCCGGTAGTCGATGCACATTCTGAAGGTACCGTCCTTCTTCTTCACAAATAGCACTGGAGCTCCCCAGGGCGATGAGCTAGGACGAATAAAACCCTTATCCAAGAGTTCTTGTAGTTGCGTAGAGAGTTCTTCCAACTCTGATGGGGCTAAACGAAAAGGTGCACGAGCTATAGGCGCAGCTCCAGGAGCTAGTTCAATCTGAAACTCGACTTGGCGATGAGGTGGAAGACCAGGTAATTCCTCAGGAAATACCTCAGGATAGTTGCGTACAACTGGAAAATCTTCTATCTTCTTCTCTTTTTCCGAGGTGTCAGTAATGAGAGCCAAAATGGCAGTGTGGCCCTTTCGCAAGCACTTCTGGGCCTTAAGGAGAGAGATGACATCCTCAACGGCACTCCTCTTGTCGCCATGAATCATGAGAGGTTCACCACTAGGACCAGGAATACGGACAATCTTCTCATTGCAAAGGATCTCTTCTCGGTGTTGGGATAACCAATCCATCCCAATGACAATGTCGAAACTACCCAAGACGATAGGAATAAGGTCGATAGAGAAGGTCTGGTTAGCGAGAACAAGTTTACACCCCTGGACTACGTGTGTGGCTTCTAAACTCTTACCGTTTGTTAGCTCTACAGTGTGCTTGTTGTTCAAAGGTGTTGGGATACGCTTAAGCATTTGACTAACTTTTAGTGACACGTAGCTAGTATCGGCACCCGAATCAAATAAAACTGTAACATAAAATTCGTCGAGAAGGAACTTACCCGCCACAACATTGGGGTCATTCCTTGCTTCACCTTGGCCGATCACGAACGCCCGCCCCCTGGCACCATTGTTATTGTTGTTCCCATTGTTACCATTCCCCTGATTGTTGTTATTGTTGTTGTTGTTCTGGTTCCTGTTCAGTTGGGGACAATCTCTCTTGAAGTGGCCTTCAGCTCCACACTGAAAGCACCCTTTGTTATCACCCTGCTGCTGCTGGCGTTGATTCTGTTGAGCTTGCTGACGATTCTGGTTGGCGGGATATAAGTTCCTGCAATCCTTTACAGCGTGACCTAGCTTGTTGCACCGATGACAGTTACCCCTGGTGCATGGCCCGCTGTGGTGCAGGCTGCAGCGATTGCATTTAGGGTGATTCCCTTTGTACCCACCATGGCTTTGACCACCGGATGATTGCTGACTGGGGCTTTTGTAGTCATCAGTCTTTCTCTGCTGAGACTGAGGCTGAACAGAAGTTGAACCCTTGCTAGAAGCTCCATCCCATTTCCGTTTGTTGTCACTAAGAGCACCTGAAGCAGTTGCAGCACCTATGCGCTTTGGCAACTTGTTCTGCTCCACCGTCTGATCCGTGAGACGGTGAGCCAATTGCACAACTTGCTGGATGGTGGTGAGGTTTGCTGAAGTCACATGACTTTGGATTTCTGGCACTAAGCCCTGAAGAAATAGTTCGATGCGTTTGATGGGAGGATCCACCATAGTAGGGCACAGAATTGCCAGTTCGTTCGACCTTTTTACATAAGCTTCAATTTCCGACCCCGTCATCTTGAGGTTGAAGAATTCTACCTCCAGTTTGTGAATCTCATCCCGACTGCAGTACTCTTCCTTGATCATCTCCTTAAAGTTTTCCCATGGGGTGGCGTTGGCACCAACCAGCCCCAGCATTTGGACCTGAGCGTTCCACCACGTGAGGGCTAAACCCTCGAGAGTACCGGTAGCATACTTCACCCTGCGCGCCTCAGGGCATTCGCACATTTCGAACACAGATTCTAGTTTCTCAAACCAGTGGAGGAGACCTACTGCTCCTTCAGTGCCACTAAAAGTAGTGGGTCGGCAGTCCATGAAAGTTTTGAAAGTGCACACGGGTGGTTGAGCGTGTTGACCTAGTGTGGGCGAAAGAAAAAGACAGAGTTTAACACAAAAGTTGGTTCACGAGAGTAGGATCTAAAGGTCCTAGAATGAGTTTGGACTGCAGGATATACCTCCTGCGTGTGCAGCTGCAAGTGCTGCGGCAACCCGTTCGTTAATCAGAGCCGTCAACTGGGCTTGTGTCATGTTAACGCGTCCAGACATGATCTTCATATCAAGAGTAACACGAGTGAGAGGGGTTCGCGAAAGTACGACGATAGGATAGAGTAAGCACGCACGTGTTCAAGCAACAGTAGTTATACTAGCCAACCATACCATGAGCAATGTACTATGTAACTAACAAGTAGGCAATACACACAGATCATATTACCTAGAATGTCGAGCCTTGCATGTGGAGTGAAGCGTCGTTGTGGGTCGTAGAGCACTGTACAGGTTATAGTCTGATTTTAATAGAACTTTTCCTTTATTAAAACCAAGTTCACTATAACCAATGGCTCTGATACCAATCTGTCACACCCCCAAAATCCACCTGCGGATTACCACCGCTTGGAGGCGTGACTGACCAGGATCCAGCCACCAATCATATTGAACATGCAAGTTAAAAGATATAAATGTTTAACCAATACAATTGGTGTCCAAACAAAACATAGTTAAGTTGCAAGCGGAAGCATAATGTTTAAAACCATACCATAAGTTTAATAGTTTCAAGGTTTAACATGGCACACAGCTGTCCATGTCCCACAACGACTCTCTTCCATGCAAGCTCCAGCTAAGCACCTATTGACCTGCAAAGCATGTAGTAACGAGTCAACAACAAGTTGAGTGAGTTCACGGTTGGGTGTTCGTTTTAAGTTGTTTCGAAAACCGTTTCCTTTATCTGGCATCCTGCCGTGGGGGCTACCCCATAGTTGAAAACGTGATTTGTTTACCCATTTATTCTGGCAATACCGCCATGGGGGCTACCCCATGTAGTTATCTGGCATTTCGGCCGTGGGGGCTACCCCATGTATACACTAGACTCGTTACCATATCGACTGCTGACTGTAGTCATGTTTATGTGCCCTGAAACTGTCAATGTCTATCATCATTGACGTGCCCCAGATCCATTAGTTCACGCTACGGCACGGTGTGAGGCTTGTCAGACCTAAATAGCGCTATCTAACTAATGACCCGCTCGCCATTGGCCCGGCGATTAAGTCGATATAAAAAGGAGGGACTTCGTGATAGAGTTTTGGTCTAGTACGAGTTATCTGTCCATGAGGACGAGGAATTACATTCCTGAGCCAATACTGTCCTACCCAAGGAGGACGAGGAATCCACATTCCTTAACCCCATTCCCAACCCAGGGAATCCCATGCTTTGTAGAGGGTGTGAACTCACCTTGGTTTGCTCGGCAGATACACAGAAAAGTCAATCAAGTTGTAAGTGGTCAACTACGTCCTAACATAGATATCATTCACGTCAGGTTCATATCCAAGTAGTGCACGTATGTTCTACACATATTGTACACAAGTAACGATCATGGCATACATGTCTAGCATGGCAGTCCATCAACAATTCGCAACAAGTTCCACAGTAACATTTATGTAATAACCGAGGTCTAAGTGTGCGGCCCAAACAGTTGGGCTCGTAATAGCATGCAGGTCCAAAACAGTGTACGACATACACAATTTGTAATACACAGAAAGCCCATATGTCCGGCCCGCTAACTTAGGCCCGTAACTATGCAAGTCCAATCCAGCGAGTGTGCGTACATGGTCTTGAGTCGAGACTGTGCGGTCTCGAGTCGAGACTATGCGATCTTGGTTAAAGCCTATGAGTTCTCAAGTCGCAAACGTGGGGGTCTCGGGTCATGCATATATTGGTCTCGAGTCGCAACTGGACCCGCAACCATGTTCTCGAGTCATGATGTTTTGTGTGCTGAAAAGGCGTGGTCTCGAGTCGAGACTATAGGTTCTCGACTCGCAACCTGTGTCGCAACCGGGGATCTCGAGTTGTCATGTGGTGGTCTCGAGTCGAGACCAAGGGTCTCGACAGACACATCTGCTGATTGCTGGTACATGTACTAAACCAATAGAATTTCATGTTCATGAGATAATGTACTAACCAATGATATTTCACAAACATGTTTCCTTGTCTACTACTAACCAAAAATGGATCAAACAACAAGTTTTCAAATATTTAAGCCACATTCATATCATATTCATCATGTTCTTCAAATATTCAAGTAGTTCATCATATTATAATCAACAAGCTTCATCAAGAAAATCTATTATGGCATGAACTCAAGTTAGTAACATCATCGGCTCATACATCTACCATGTTCGATCAATACAATAGCATACTTATATAGGATTTATCATCAACATGTGTTAATCCGATTTCATTGAACACAAACGTCCTAAACATAACCAAACCATTCGGATTTGAGCCTATATAGAACCGATTACACTCATTCATAGTCAAGCATACATTATTCATCCTAACAAAATCAATACATTATCATATAATCCTCATCGACCGAATATAAACACATAACATGAAGCACTTATGAACCGATTACTCAAGAAGGGTGTATTCATCGTGCATAAAGCTTAACAAGTAAACATATTATCACATAATCTTCATCATACATCATCATCAAACCGAAACACAACATCTAACATGAATCACTAACCGGTTAGAGAGGTAGTGGTGAAGAATGAAGCTTCCGAAAGGGGTGTGTGCGAGTTGATCCGAGGGTCCTTGTGGTCTCCGGTTTGATCCGAGAAGAAGGAGAAGAAATGTGATGTTTGGTGTCTAGGGTTTTAGTGAGAGAATGTGAGAGTGTGTGTGTAGGAGAATGTGTGTTGTTTGCCCAAAAATGACAAGTGTGGCTAACCACAATGGTTATATACTAGTGGACTAAAGAGGTGCATGGCCCAAACCCGGCCCAACCGTCACTGTTCACTCGAGACCGCATGGTCTCGAGTCGTGTCCTTGTGTCTCGGTTCACATAATCACACTCATACATACAAGCATAACACATAATCACATAATTTCACTTAGGTCATTCATTGAACCAACAAGTTAACTAATCACATAACGTTCAAGCAAGTTACACCAAGATACAACGAAAGGTTCTAAATTTCGAGTTGTCACATCATCCCCAAGTTGAAAGAAATTTCGTCCCGAAATTTGGTGAGCACTCACTGAGGAAGCTATTTAAGTTGTATGGTTTTCCCGGTTTTCCTGGGGTGTCACAATTGTGACGAAAGCGACTTTGTTGCTTACGGAATGGGTCAGTTGAGAGGGCAAGCCAAAGATTGGTGGGACAATAAAAAGAATGAAATTGGGGCTGAAGCGGCAAGGGCAATGACATGGGAGGAGTTTAAGACACCATTCCTTAAACATCATAGTCCCAAGGTGGTCATTAATAAAATCAAAGAAGAGTTCATGCAACTCAGGCACAAGGGTGAGACCATAGACAAGATTACGGCGATGTTTATGGATAAGATGAAGTTTAGTAGTGAATTGGTGATGAATGAAGAACAGAAAATATACTACTACTATAACATGTTGAGCGCTGAATATAGAGAGTTTATGACTCCTTCAAAATACGAGACCCTTACCGAGATCATAAACGTTGCTCGGGAACTGGAAATCGAGTTGAAGAAACAAGTTGAAAGGGGTGAGCGAAGGGCACATGATGTGAATCCAAGCCCTACAAAGAAAGCTCGAACTGGAGAATTGGGAAAGAAGGTGGATACTAAAGGTGGGTCGCCAAGTTGTAAAGTGTGCGGGAAAGGACACAAGGGAGAATGTCGGTTCAAAGACAAACCATGCCCCATATGTAGTAAGACGGGGCACACGGCGTCGCTATGGTCGGGTAAAGTCTCAGTTTGCTACAAATGTTATCAACCCAGCCACAAAAAGTCCGAATGCCCGGACTTAGTTGGAAAGAGAGACATTAAAGAATCTCCAGCAGAAGCTCCTAAGGCGAAGGCTAGATCCTTCCAACTTACCGCGGCTGAAGCAAAAACAGAACCCGATGTGGTCTCAGGTATATTCACAATTAACTCAATTCCTGCACGTGTATTGTTTGATACGGGTGCGAATAAATCCTTCATCTTGCATGGATTTATTCGACATCCTTCATTTGTATTGACGAAATTATCTGTGCCCTTAGAAGTATAAATAGGGGACAACAAAAGTTTTATAGTTTGTGATATTTGTCGAGGCTGCAAATTAAGCATCGATGATGAAGAATACCTGATAGACCTAATCCCGATGTCAATGGGGGAGTTTCAAGTGGTCGTTGGGATGGATTGGCTATCTCAGCACCACGCAAAGGTCGTGTGTTTTCGTAAGGAGATAAAGCTAATATCTCCGAGCGGGAAACACGTCACTATCTATGGCGAAAAAGGAGGTAACCCCATAATATGCTCAATGTTGAAAGCTCACAAGCTTATGAAGCAAGGATGCAAGGCATTTATGATATACGCAAATGAGCCCGAGAAAGAATCACTGAAGATTGAAAATGTACCGGTAGTACGGGACTACGAAGATGTGTTTCCGGAAGATTTACCGGGGATACCGCCAGAACGGGAAGTAGAGTTCGGAATCGAATTGATTCCGGGCGCAAAACCCGTAGCTAGAGCACCGTACCGACTTGCGCCGTCAGAATTACAAGAGTTGATGTCCCAAATTCAAGACCTGCTTGACAAAGGATTCATAAGGCCGAGTGTGTCTCCTTGGGGCGCACTGGTATTGTTCGTGAAAAAGAAAGATGGAAGCATTCGCATGTGTATCGATTACCGGGAGTTAAACAAACTCACGGTAAAGAATCGATACCCGCTTCCGAGGATAGATGATCTATTTGACCAATTACAAGGTGCGAATTGGTTTTCAAAAATTGACCTTAGATCGGGGTATCACCAACTAAAGGTCAAGGAGGAAGATGTGCCGAAGACAGCTTTCCGCACGCGATACGGACATTACGAGTTCCTCGTGATGTCATTTGGGCTAACAAATGCACCCGCGGCTTTCATGGACCTCATGAACCGAGTTTGTAAGCCAATGTTAGATAAATCGGTCATCGTGTTCATCGATGATATTTTGGTGTATTCGAAAAATGAAGCTGAGCATGCACATCACTTACAAGAAGTGTTAGAGACACTTAGACGAGAAAGGTTGTATGCGAAATTTTCTAAGTGCGCCTTTTGGTTACGAGAGGTGCAATTTCTCGGCCACATCATAAGTGCCGATGGGGTGTTGGTAGATCCGTCAAAGATTGAGGCAGTGTCGAAATGGAATCCCCCGAAGAACCCTTCGGAAATTAGAAGCTTCTTAGGGCTTGCGGGATACTATAGGAGATTCATTCAAGATTTCTCCAAGATTGCGTCGCCATTAACCAAGTTAACCCGGAAGGAGGAGAAGTTCACTTGGGGTGTTGAACAAGAAAGGGTGTTCCAAACGCTAAAAGAGAAGCTAACTCAAGCTCCGGTATTAACATTGCCGGACGGAGTCGAAGACTTAGTGGTTTACTCGGATGCGTCATTATCGGGGCTCGGATGCGTTTTGATGCAACGGGGCAAAGTTATAGCTTATGCTTTGAGGCAATTAAAGATACATGAAAAGAAATATCCCACTCATGATCTCGAGCTAGCTGCAGTGGTGTTTGCATTAAAAATATGGAGGCACTATTTATATGGGGTAAAGTGCACCATATTCACCGATCACAAGAGCTTAAAATACTTCTTCGACCAGAAGGAGTTAAACATGCGCCAGAGACGATGGTTAGAAACAGTGAAGGATTTCGACTGCGAAATACATTACCACCCCGGAAAGGCGAATGTGGTGGCGGATGCTCTGAGCAGAAAAGCGGACTATGTCCCAATACGAGTAAGGTCGATGCAGCTTGTGGTGACCTCGGGTATACTTGAACGTATCCGAGAAGCACAAGTAGAAGCAGTAAAAGAGGAAAACTGGAAGAAGGAATGAATAATCGGCCAATTAAAAGATTTGTCGGATGGAAAGAACGGGTTGAAGACTCGATCCGGAAGAATATGGGTTCCAAATACTTGTGGAGTGAAGGCACTATTACTTGATGAAGCCCATAAATCCCGATATTCTATTCATCCGGGAGCGACCAAGATGTATAATGATCTGAAACAAAATTATTGGTGGCCCGGAATGAAGAGGGATGTGGTGAAATATGTAGAGAAGTGCTTGACTTGTTTACAAGTCAAGGTGGAACACCAGAAACCTTATGGGAAACTGCAACCATTGGAGATTCCGGTTTGGAAATGGGAACATATCACTATGGACCTATTGACCAAACTACCTAAAACGATCCGGGGATTCGACGCCACATGGGTGATTGTGGATAGATTGACAAAGAGTGCACACTTCATGTGACAACTCAAAATTTAGAACCTTTCGTTGTATCTTGATGTAACCTGCTTGAACGTTATGTGACTAGTTAACTTGTTGGTTTAATGACATAAGCGAACATCCTATGTGATTATGTGTTACGTTTATATGTAGGCTTGTATGTATGCGGCCCGAGACACAAGAACCCGACTCGAGACCATGCGGTCGCGAGTGAACAGTGCATCAGTGGTCCGGTTGGGCCATTTAATCCATCCGAAAGCCCATTAGGGTGCATCAACTTAAAGCTAGTATATAACCTTTGTAGTGAGCCAACATTACCATTTTTGGGCAACCTACACACACCCTCTCCCTCTCTCTCACTAAAACCCTAAGTCTCAACATTCTTCTCCTTCTTCTCAGATCAAACCGGTGACCACAAGGAGACTCGGTTAAGCTCATCATCATCACTCGGACACTCCATTTTACTCATCTTCCTTACCAACTCGGTACCTTTTCACAACCGGTTAGTGGTTTCTTTACAAACATAAGTGCAAACATGGTTTAAGTATGAATATGTGATGATATGCAATCGTGACTATTGTTTGATTATAAAGTGTTTGATCGGTTTGATGAGTTCTTGTTTGCTATTAATACATGCTTGGTTCCAAATACATAAAATGGACAAATAATCTCTTTTGTGGAAAGTATGAATGTTGTATGATAAATATCTTGCTAAGTTAAGCTTGAATGATAAGATAATGATAGTTAGAGGAATTGTTATGATCATCCGATTTATGAAGTTATGGAACATATGTTTTGTTTGCAAGATGATCTTGACACCGAGTTTAGGTATTATGATTCTTGTCCGTAAAATGCAAGATTTTATATGGATGAACACATTTCCGAATGATGAATTCTGAATTTAATGAAGTAGTGATAGGATGAATATGTGTTAAAGGTTTGAAAACCCTAATGAAGAACTTGTTGAATGTGATATGAATATTTGAATTTTGCTATGTTTGATCCATTGTGGTTAATTGTTAGACAACAAAACATGTTTGTGCTCTACCATTGGATAGTACACCATATCATGAAATCGAAATACTATTGGTTAGTACAAATGCCGGCTGTTAGCAGGGGTGCCAGTCGAGACCCTTGGTCTCGACTCGAGACCATGAAGATGACAACTCGAGATCTACGGTTGCGACATAGGTTGCGAGTCGAGAACCCCTAGTCTCGACTCGAGACCACACAACATCAACACAAAACAGCATAACTCGAGATCAGGGTTGCGAGTCTTGTTGCGACTCGAGACATGACCTGAGACCTCCACGATTGCGACTCGAGAACTCATAGGTACAACTCGAGACCGCACAGTCTCGACTCGAGACCATGACACCCGTACACAACGTTTGGACTCGCACGTTGTTATGGGCCTAAGTAGTTGGGCCGCACACTTAGACTTGGGTTGTTACGTGAATGCTATTTTGGAACTTGTTACGAACTGTTGATGAACTGCCATGCTAGACATGTATGCCATGATCGTTACTTGTGTACAATACGTGTAGAACATACGTGCACTACTTGGATATAAACCTGACTTGAATGGTATCTATGTTAGGACGTAGTTGACCACTTACAACTTGATTGACCTTTCTGTGTATCTGCCGAGCAAACCAAGGTGAGTTCACACCCTTTACAAAGCATGGGATTCCCAGGGGTCGGGAATTGGGGTTAAGGAACAAGGGTTCCTCGTCCTCCTTGGGTAGGACAGCATTGGTTCAGGAATGTAATTCCTCGTCCTCATGGACAGATAACTCGTACTAGACCAAAACTCTATCACGAAGTCCCTCCTTTTTATATCGACTTAATCGCCGGGCCAATGGCGAGCGGGTCATTAGTTAGATAGCGCTATTTAGGTCTGACAAACCTCACACCGTACCGCAGAGGACGGGCGTGAACTAATGGATCTGGGGCACGTCAATGCTGATAGACATTGACAGATTCAGGGCACATAAACATGACTACAGTCAGCAGTCGATATGGTAACGAGTCTAGTGTATACATGGGGTAGCCCCCACGGCCGAAATGCCAGATAACTAACAAGGGGTAGCCCCCACGGCTGGATTGCCAGAGTAACCGGGAATAAACAAGTCACGTTTTCAACTATGGGGTAACCCCCACGGCAGGATGCCAGATAAAGGAAACTGCTTTCAAAATAACTTAAAACGAACACCCAACCGTGAACTCACTCAACTTGTTGTTGACTCGTTACTACATGCTTTGCAGGTCAATAGGTACTTAGCTGGAGCTTGCATGGAAGAGAGTCGTTGTGGGACATGGACAGCTGTGTGCCATGTTAAACTTTGAAACAATTAAACTTATGTTTTGGTTTTAAACGTTATGCTTCCGCTTGCAACTTAAACTATGTTCTGTTTGGACACCAATTGTATTGGTTGGACTTTATAACTATTTATATGCTTGTTCAATATGATTGGTGGCTGGATCCTGGTCAGTCACGCCTCCAAGCGGTGGTATTCCGCAGGTGGATTTTGGGGGTGTGACAGATTGGTATCAGAGCCATTGGTTATAGTGAACTTGGTTTTAATAAGGGGAAAAAGTTTTATTAAAATCAGACTGTAACCTGTACAGTGCTCTACGATCCACAACGACGCTTCACTCCACATGCAAGGCTTGACATTCTAGGTGATATGATCTATGTATATATTGCCTACTTGTTAGTTACATAGTACATTGCTCATGGTATGCTTGGTTAGTATAACTACTGTTGCTTGGACGCGTGTGTGCTTACTCTCTTCTGTCATCGTATTTTCACAAACCTCTCTCACTCACGTTCCTCTTGATGTGAAGATCATGTCTGGACGCGTAAACATGACACAAGCCCAGTTGACGGCTCTGATTAACGAACGAGTTGTTGCGGCACTAGCAGCTGCACACGCAGGAGGTATATCCTGCAGTCCAAACCCATTCTAGGATCCTTAGATCCTACTCTCGTGAACCAACCTTTGTGTTAAACTCTGTCTTTTCTTTCACCCTCGATAGGTCAACATGTTCAGCCACCTGTGTGCACTTTTAAAACTTTCATGGACTGCCGACCAACTACTTTTAGCGGCACTGAAGGAGCCGTAGGTCTCCTCCACTGGTTTGAGAAACTGGAATCTGTGTTCGAAATGTGCGAGTGCCCTGAGGAGCGCAGGGTGAAGTATGCTACCGGTACTCTCGAGGGTTTAGCGCTCACGTGGTGGAACGCTCAGGTTCAAATGCTGGGGTTGGTTGCTGCTAACGCCACCTCATGGAACAACTTTAAGGAAATGATCAAGGAGGAGTACTGCAACCGTGATGAAATTCACAAACTGGAAGTAGAGTTTTTCAACCTCAAGATGACGGGATCAGAGATTGAAGCTTATGTGAAAAGATCGAACGAACTGGCAATTTTGTGCCCTACTATGGTGGATCCTCCCATCAAACGCATCGAACTATTTCTCAAGGGCTTAGTGCCAGAAATCCAAAGTCATGTGACTTCAGCAAACCTCGCCACCATTCAGCAAGTTGTACAATTGGCTCACCGTCTCACGGATCAGGCGGTGGAGCAGAATAGGTTACCAAAGCGCATAGGTGCTGCAACTACTTCAGGTGCTCTTGGTGACAACAAACGGAAATGGGATGGAGCTTCAAGTAAGGGTTCGACTTCTATTCAGTCTCAGTCTCAGCAGAGAAAGACTGATGACTACAAGAGCCTTAGTCAGCAGTCATCTGGTGGTCAAAGTCATGGTGGGTACAAAGGGAATCACCCCAAATGCAATCGCTGCAGCCTGCACCACAGCGGGCCATGCACCAGGGGTAACTGTCATCGGTGCAACAAGCCAGGTCACGCTGCAAAGGATTGCAGGAGCTTATATCCCGCCAATCAGAATCGTCAGCAAGCTCAACAGAACCAACGCCAGCAGCAACAGCAAGGTGATAACAAAGGGTGCTTTCAGTGTGGAGCTGAAGGTCATTTCAAGAGGGATTGCCCCCAACTGAACAGGAACCAGAACAACAACAACAACAACAACAACAATAACAACAATCAGGGGAATGGTAACAATGGGAACAACAACAACAATGGTGCCAGGGGGCGGGCGTTCGTGATTGGCCAAGGCGAAGCAAGGAACGACCCCAATGTTGTGGCGGGTAAGTTCCTTCTCGACGACTTTTACGTTACAGTTTTATTTGATTCGGGTGCCGATACTAGCTACATGTCACTAGAAGTTAGTCAATTGCTTAAGCGTACCCTAACACCTTTGAACAACAAGCACACCGTAGAGCTAGCAAATGGTAAGAGTTTAGAGGCCACACACGTAGTCAAGGGTTGTAAACTTGTTCTTGCTAACCAGACCTTCTCTATCGACCTTATCCCCATCGTCTTGGGTAGTTTCGACGTTATCATTGGGATGGATTGGTTATCCCAACACCGAGATTCTTTGCAACGAGAAGATTGTTCGTATTCCTGGTTCCGGTAGTGAACCTCTCATGATTCGTGGCGACAAGAGGAGTGCTGTTGAGAACATCATCTCTCTCCTTAAGGCCCAGAAGTGCTTGCGAAAGGGCCACACTGCCATTTTGGCACTCGTTACTGACACCTCGGAGAAAGAAAAGAAGATAGAAGACTTTCTAGTTGTACGCGACTATCCTGAGGTATTTCCTGAGGAATTACCTGGTCTTCCGCCTCATCGCCAGGTCGAGTTTCAGATTGAACTAGCTCCTGGAGCTGCGCCTATAGCTCGTGCACCATATCGTTTAGCTCCATCAGAGTTGGAAGAACTCTCTACGCAACTGCAAGAACTCTTGGATAAAGGTTTCATTCGTCCTAGCTCATCGCCCTAGGGAGCTCCAGTGCTATTCGTGAAGAAGAAAGACGGTACATTTAGAATGTGTATCGACTACCGGGAACTCAACAAGGTGACGGTGAAGAATCGTTATCCTCTACCACGTATCGACGACTTGTTTGACCAACTGCAAGGGTCAAGCTACTATTCAAAGATTGATCTGAGATCGGGATATCACCAGCTGAGAGTCCGAGAAGAGGACATCTCCAAAACAGCTTTTAGAACGCGTTACGGACACTATGAGTTTTTGGTCATGCCTTTTGGGCTGACAAACGCACCTGCGATTTTCATGGACTTGATGAATCGAGTGTGCAAGCCTTACCTAGACAAGTTCGTTATAGTCTTCATCGATGACATCCTGATCTATTCTAAGAGTCAGGAGGAACACGAGCAGCATCTACGACTTATTTTGGAACTCCTTCGAACAGAACAGCTTTACGTGAAGTTCTCGAAATGCGACTTCTGGCTTCGTGAGGTCCATTTCTTAGGCCATGTGGTAAACAAGGATGGGATTCACGTTGATCCATCCAAGGTAGACTCGATTAAGAACTGGCCTGCGCCTCGTACACCAACGGAAACTCGCCAATTCTTGGGTTTGGCAGGTTACTACAGGAGGTTCATTAAGGATTTTTCCAAGATTGCACAGCCCCTCACCTCACTAACGCAGAAAGGCGTTATTTATCGATGGGGAAACGCACAGGAATTAGCATTTCAGCATCTAAAGGATAGACTTTGCAGCGCACCTATCCTTTCATTGCCAGAGGGCACAGACGATTTTGTGGTCTACTGCGATGCATCGATTCAGGGTCTTGGTTGTGTATTGATGCAACGAGATAAAGTTATAGCTTACGCCTCCCACCAACTTAAAGTTCATGAGAAGAACTACACTACACACGACTTAGAGCTGGGAGTTGTTGTCTTTGCACTTAAGATCTGGCAACATTACCTGTACGGTACCAAGTGCACCATTTACACCGATCACAGGAGCCTCGAGCACATCTTCAAGCAGAAGGAGCTGAATATGCGACAACGACGATGGGTCGAGTTGTTGAACGATTACGAATGCGCAATCAGGTACCATCCTGGCAAAGCCAATGTTGTGGCCGACGCCCTCAGTCGAAAGGACACCGCGCCTAAGCGCGTGCGAGCTTTACAACTCACTATACATTCTAGTCTTCCTTCCCAAATACGAGCTGCTCAGATAGAAGCATTGAAACCAGAAAACGTCAGGGCTGAAGCCCTACGCGGCTCAAGGCAACGCTTAGAACAAAAGGAAGACGGTGCTTACTACGTAACGGGACGCATTTGGGTCCCACTCTACGGCAACTTACGAGAGCTTGTGATGGATGAAGCACACAAGTCTCGCTACTCGGTACATCCTGGCTCGGATAAGATGTATCACGGTATCAAAACTACGTATTGGTGACCTAGCATGAAGGCCCACATAGCAACTTACGTCAGCAAGTGTTTGACTTGTGCGAGAGTCAAGTCTGAATACCAGAAACCCTCAGGCCTACTCCAACAACCAGAGATACCGCAATGGAAATGGGAGCAAATTTCCATGGATTTCGTTACTGGCCTGCCTAGATCCCAACGCGGAAATGATACAATTTGGGTGATCGTGGATCGACTCACAAAGTCTGCGCACTTCTTGGCTATCAAAGAGACGGATAAGTTCTCCACTCTAACAGAAGTATATCTCAAGGAAGTTGTTTCGAGGCACGGGGTGCCCACCTCTATTATCTCGGATCGAGATGCACGTTTTACTTCAGAACTGTGGCAGGCAATGCACAAATCCTTTGGCTCACGATTAGACATGAGCACGGCGTATCACCCTCAGACGGACGGGCAGTCCGAGCGCACTATTCAAACCTTAGAAGACATGCTTCGTGCATGTGTAATCGACTTTGGCAACAGCTGGGAAAAGCATCTGCCACTTGTGGAATTCTCGTACAATAATAGCTACCACACCAGCATTAAAGCTGCTCCGTTTGAGGCATTGTACGGGCGTAAATGCCGGTCACCTCTTTGTTGGGCAGAGGTGGGGGATAGTCAGATCACTGGTCTAGAACATGTGGTAGACACAACCGAACGAATTGCCCAAATTCGACAACGCATGGCGGCAGCTCGTGACCGTCAGAAAGTCTACACCGATAAGGGCAGGAAACCACTAGAGCTCCAGGTTGGGGAGCGGGTACTACTCAAAGTTTCACCCTGGAAGGGTGTGGTTCATTTCGGTAAACGAGGCAAACTTAACCCACGATACGTTGGACCTTTTGAAATCATCTAGAAAATAGGCAAGGTGGCCTACAGACTGAACTTACCAGCAGAACTCGGTGCAGTTCACAACGTTTTCCAAGTGTCGAATCTGAAGAAGTGTCTGTCAGATGAGACCCACATAGTTCCTTTGAAGGAACTCACGATCGACGAGCAGTTACGATTCGTCGAGGAACCAGTTGAAATCACGGACCGGGATGTTAAGGTCCTCAAGAGCACTAGAATACCTCTCGTTCGAGTTCGTTGGAACTCACGTCGCGGCCCAGAGTTCACCTGGGAACGCGAAGATCGGATGAAACAAAAGTATCCCCAACTGTTCGCAAACAGTACAACCACTACTGAGGCTGAAGCTATGGAATTTCGGGACGAAATTCCAGATCAACGGGGGGTGGATGTGACACCCCAGGAAAACCGGGAAAACCATACAACTTAACTAGCTTCCTCAGTGAGTGCTTACCAAATTTCGGGACGAAATTTCTTTCAACTTGGGGATGATGTGACAACTCGAAATTTAGAACCTTTCGTTGTATCTTGATGTAACCTGCTTGAACGTTATGTGACTAGTTAACTTGTTGGTTTAATGACATAAGCGAACATCCTATGTGATTATGTGTTACATTTATATGTATGCTTGTATGTATGCGACCCGAGACACAAGAACCCGACTCGAGACCATGCGGTCTCGAGTGAACAGTGCATCAGTGGGCCGGTTGGGCCATTTAATCCATCCGAAAGCCCATTAGGGTGCATCAACTTAAAGCTAGTATATAACCTTTGTAGTGAGCCAACAGTACCATTTTTGGGCAACCTACACACACCCTCTCCCTCTCTCTCACTAAAACCCTAAGTCTCAACATTCTTCTCCTTCTTCTCAGATCAAATCGGTGACCACAAGGAGACTCAGTTAAGCTCATCATCATCGCTCGGACACTCCATTTTACTCATCTTCCTTACCAACTCGGTACCTTTTCACAACCGGTTAGTG
Organism: Helianthus tuberosus; assembly: GCA_030545235.1. Lineage (NCBI taxonomy): Eukaryota > Viridiplantae > Streptophyta > Magnoliopsida > Asterales > Asteraceae > Helianthus > Helianthus tuberosus. The sequence goes on from JARYGA010029799.1 coordinate 72,787, forward strand.
GTTTCTTTACAAACATAAGTGCAAACATGGTTTAAGTATGAATATGTGATGATATGCAATCGTGACTATTGTTTGATTATAAAGTGTTTGATCGGTTTGATGAGTTCTTGTTTGCTATTAATACATGCTTGGTTCCAAATACATAAAATGGACAAATAATCTCTTTTGTGGAAAGTATGAATGTTGTATGATAAATATCTTGCTAAGTTAAGCTTGAATGATAAGAGAATGATAGTTAGAGGAATTGTTATGATCATCCGATTTATGAAGTTATGGAACATATGTTTTGTTTGCAAGATGATCTTGACACCGAGTTTAGGTATTATGATTCTTGTCCGTAAAATGCAAGATTTTATATGGATGAACACATTTCCGAATGATGAATTCTGAATTTAATGAAGTAGTGATAGGATGAATATGTGTTAAAGGTTTGAAAACCCTAATGAAGAACTTGTTGAATGTGATATGAATATTTGAATTTTGCTATGTTTGATCCATTGTGGTTAATTGTTAGACAACAAAACATGTTTGTGCTCTACCATTGGATAGTACACCATATCATGAAATCGAAATACTATTGGTTAGTACAAATGCCGGCTGTTAGCAGGGGTGCCAGTCGAGACCCTTGGTCTCGACTCGAGACCATGAAGATGACAACTCGAGATCTACGGTTGCGACATAGGTTGCGAGTCGAGAACCCCTAGTCTCGACTCGAGACCACACAACATCAACACAAAACAGCATAACTCGAGATCAGGGTTGCGAGTCTTGTTGCGACTCGAGACATGACCTGAGACCTCCACGATTGCGACTCGAGAACTCATAGGTACAACTCGAGACCGCACAGTCTCGACTCGAGACCATGACACCCGTACACAACGTTTGGACTCGCACGCTGTTATGGGCCTAAGTAGTTGGGCCGCACACTTAGACTTGGGTTGTTACGTGAATGCTATTTTGGAACTTGTTACGAACTGTTGATGAACTGCCATGCTAGACATGTATGCCATGATCGTTACTTGTGTACAATACGTGTAGAACATACGTGCACTACTTGGATATAAACCTGACTTGAATGGTATCTATGTTAGGACGTAGTTGACCACTTACAACTTGATTGACCTTTCTGTGTATCTGCCGAGCAAACCAAGGTGAGTTCACACCCTTTACAAAGCATGGGATTCCCAGGGGTCGGGAATTGGGGTTAAGGAACAAGGGTTCCTCGTCCTCCTTGGGTAGGACAGCATTGGTTCAGGAATGTAATTCCTCGTCCTCATGGACAGATAACTCGTACTTGACCAAAACTCTATCACGAAGTCCCTCCTTTTTATATCGACTTAATCGCCGGGCCAATGGCGAGCGGGTCATTAGTTAGATAGCGCTATTTAGGTCTGACAAACCTCACACCGTGCCGCAGAGGACGGGCGTGAACTAATGGATCTGGGGCACGTCAATGCTGATAGACATTGACAGATTCAGGGCACATAAACATGACTACAGTCAGCAGTCGATATGGTAACGAGTCTAGTGTATACATGGGGTAGCCCCCACGGCCGAAATGCCAGATAAATAACAAGGGGTAGCCCCCACGGCTGGATTGCCAGAGTAACCGGGAATAAACAAGTCACGTTTTCAACTATGGGGTAACCCCCATGGCAGGATGCCAGATAAAGGAAACTGCTTTTGAAATAACTTAAAACGAACACCCAACCGTGAACTCACTCAACTTGTTGTTGACTCGTTACTACATGCTTTGCAGGTCAATAGGTACTTAGCTGGAGCTTGCATGGAAGAGAGTCGTTGTGGGACATGGACAGCTGTGTGCCATGTTAAACTTTGAAACAATTAAACTTATGTTTTGGTTTTAAACGTTATGCTTTCGCTTGCAACTTAAACTATGTTCTGTTTGGACACCAATTGTATTGGTTGGACTTTATAACTATTTATATGCTTGTTCAATATGATTGGTGGCTGGATCCTGGTCAGTCACGCCTGCAAGCGGTGGTATTCCGCAGGTGGATTTTGGGGGTGTGACACTTCATTCCTATACGCAAAACTTATACGTTGGAAAAGATGTCCGAGGTGTATACAAATGAAATAGTGGCACGTCACGGAGTACCGGTATCTATTGTATCCGATAGATATACCTGGTTTACTTCAAATTTCTGGCGAGATTTCCAAGAGCAAATGGGAACCAAATTGTTCATCAGCACGTCGTACCATCCTCAGACGGATGGACAAAGTGAAAGAACAATACAAACGTTGGAGGACATGCTACGGGCATGTATCATCGACTTCGGTGGAAGTTGGGATGTTTATCTACCTTTGGCCGAATTTTCGTATAACAATAGTTATCATTCGAGTATCGGCATGGCACCTTACGAGATGCTATACGGTAGAAAATGCAGAACCCCGGTGTGTTGGGGTGAAGTGGGTCCGCGTGAATTGGCACATAAAGATATAGTTCAGGCCACTAATGAGAAAATTGAAGTGGTGCGAGCCCATTTAAAAGCAGCCCAAGATAAGCAAAAGTCTTACGCCGATAAAAGATGAAGACCAATTGAATTTCAGATAGGCGACATGGTTATGTTAAAGGTTTCTCCATGGAAGGGCGTTATCAGATTCAGAAAAGAGGGAAACTAAGCCCGAGGTTTATCGGGCCATTTAAAATCATCGAACGGGTTGGTAAGGTAGCCTATCGCCTCGAGCTACAGGAAGATTTGAGTGGAATACATGGCACGTTTCATGTATCACAGCTACGAAAATGTCTAGCGGAGGAAACAGCTTACATCCATTACGACGATATCGAGGTGGATGATCGCTTGAATTATATTGTAAGGCCCATAGAAATTTTAGATCGAAAGGTGAAGCACTTGCGAAATAAAAAAATCGATCAAGTCAAGATCAAGTGGGAGCATAGGAAGGGTTCGGACACTACGTGGGAGTCCAAAGAGGAGATGCGACGTCTCTACCCTACATTATTTGGTACGTACTTTGGTTTCGGGGACGAAACCCTTTTTAAGGAGGGTGGATTTGTAACATCCCGAAAATATAAACTCTTAAATTTGCAATTAAGTTGCAAATAAATTAGTAAAATAATCTAATTAGTAATGACACTAACCTAGTTAGTTTATCTCTTATGAGTAGTTCAAGACATAGAAACAAAATAAAAGAAACTAGAGGGACCAAAAGTGTTAAACTTGAAAATAGTTTTAATAAAAACATTTTTATTAAAACACAAACCCAAAATTTAGTACGGGGGATCGACCAGAAGCCAGGGGGCGACCAAGCTTCTCAAAACCCTAACATTCACTAATCTGATAAATTAAAGGTGCAAATCTGATCCAAAACAAAATCCGAGCTGAGATTTATGATCCTCATCGCAAGAGGGTTATAAGGTATGTAAAATTTGATGAGAATTCTCTACTTGAAATTCTCATGAATTTGGGAAATCTGAAGTTTGATGATGCATGTTTATTACTTGGGTAGAATAAGAATGATATAGTGTCTAGGAGTGAAACCTAGACAACAATATGTGAAATCATGCCTAAATTCTGAAAATTTCATGAACACATTGAAGGTGATTCATGGGTTTTGTGAGAAAATGATAAACACTAGGATGATAGTGGTTGTTCTAGTAATAATTGACATATGTGAAGTGATTTCAGAATTTTAGAGGTTAAAGTTCATGTAAGGTAGTTGATTTATGAAGAAATAGGGCTATGTGACAAGTTATGAACTTGATAATATATAGTGTAAATTTCTGCCCTTAAAGTGTTCGCATAAATGCCTCAAAGAAGGCTTAAATCTAAAAATTTGAGTTAAACCGCATGATTTTGATGTTTCGGCAAAATATGCGAACTATGAATTGAAAAGAGTTCTAAACATGTCTTGGTTGAACTCTATAGGAAAGGATACCGGAGCTCCAAGCGGAGAAGCCGGTGGCGACTTGCGTTTGAAGGGCGTGCACTAAAGGTATGTAACTTGATTCGTTACATTGGGTAAATTTTGATAACTAGCATATGTGTAGTTGAATCATAGAACAAAAGTTGTGTTGATCTAAAGCGATGATATTCGCTATACTGAATAATAAGACAAGAATTGGTTAGAACTTGTTAGTAGTCATCATAATGTAGGATTCCGTAAGATGAGCCAAACAGGTCGAATAATCGATTAATGCGTGGCAAATACTTCCTAATATAGTTAATTGGTCTTTTGTTATTGTTGATAAAAGACAGAATAGAATACGAGAATTTAACGTGTTGGCTGTTAGAATGAGAAATCCGAAAATTTGGTTTGGGCAAAACAAACAAATCAGTCAAACCATAGCCTTTCAGAGACCACCATAACATTTACAGTAGAGGCCAAAAGGCTACGGTGGAATCTTCCTGATTTACGGTGGAACAATATGCTTCCAGGAGCTACCGTAACTTACGGTTCTACCGTAAGTTACGGTAGAACCCTGTCAAAATTGCTAAATTTTGCATCTTTCAGATACTCGAATTCCGTATTTGATTATAGTATGATTATTGAATTAATTCAAGAATTCTAATACTGATGATTGCCAAACTTTCCAGTTTCTAGGTATTTCAAGTACGTGGACGACGATCAAGTTGATGCTTCAAGAACCGAACACAAAACTTTTGGATGCTTCCGCACTAATTAACTCTAGCTAAACTTTGTAGTTTTGTAATCACTAATGAACGACTTATGTTTGAAATTGGTTATTTAACTATGTTAAACATTATGATAAAGCATAACTTAGTCTACCAACTAAGTTTTGTTAGTTAAATGTTTTGTTTATAAATTTTACATGTCGTACGATTAAATAAAGGAATTAAATGGATGGGTGTTACAATACCCTATGGTGTAAACCATAACGGGTCAAACAAATAAAATGGCGAGTAATCGCGTATTAATGACTAAACAAGGAATTTTCAAAATAAGACCTATCACTAAGCAAAATGGGTCGAACGAGTAAAAATGAATTTTTGGTGGTAAACTAATGACTTTTCAAAATTAGACTTTCTGACACAAACCAAAATGGGTTGAACGGGTAAAAAAGAATTTTTGGTGGTAAACCAATGAATTTTCAAAATATTAACTTCTAGCGCGAACCAAAATAAGTGGAACGAGTAAAAATGAATTTTTGGTGGTAAACAATGAATTTTTAAAATACGACCCTACGATGTAAACCAAAACGGGTCAAATGGGTATAATGGTAAGTATGCACCTTTTTGGGCAATAAACAATACATGGTTAGTTAAAACACTAAAAGGGTAAGTTATGAACGGGTCAAATGGACAATTGGGTGAAACAGGTCAAATGGTTATGTTCTCACTATTTGAATGTGATATTTAATGCTTTGTTGATAAGTTTTATGCTTACAGGTAAGCATCATGTATGGGCATGCATTGCCATGAATTAGACAATAGAATTTACAAGGTATTGATAGCGCGTCATTGATTTGACTCGTGCCAGGTATGTATAATGGGATAAACTCTCGATGAGGGCCTATGGTCCGACTAGAGTTGGTCAAGTCAAGGGTGGACACTAGATCACCTCAAGTGAGGTATCTCTAGTATTTTGGGTAAAATAACCATTAGTGGCACGTACATGTCTATGATGCGAAAGTATGACTAAATGAGTTTTGAAACACTAAGCTGTTTGAAAACCTTTATGTTCTTAGGGACATAATAAATCTAGATGGAATAACGAGTTAAAGTGTCTGCTAGTTTTTATCTAAACTTTTAAAGGTTCTCCGATTAAAAAGGGTCTAAATTTGACAAACGCCCTCGGATAATGAATTAGGAAAACTACCCATAAGGGTAGATTAAAAATGAGTCCTTTGATTGGGTTGATCCTTTTCGGTAACACAAAAGTGGGAGGCGTAAGCTTTTTGGCTTAATGCCTCTTAAAGGGTCATGTTGGGTAAAAAGCTATACAGGAAGAAAATAATGAAAAGTTGTTTGTCTAATGTAACCAAACACAATTAAGTTGTGGTTGATAGAAACAACTAGAATATTTATAAGAAAGTAGAATGCATGATCTAGAATGCGAAATGCCTCCTAACGGGTCGGTTTGGTAATTAACTTCAAACCAAAAGAATAAGTTAAAGGATCCAGATTCGGATCAAGGGTTTGAAAGTTCGGTGCAAAGTTATGAAAATGTGGCAAAATTAGGGGTAAAAGCTGTCAACTTTAAAAACTTTCTATGAAAAGGCTTCCCTCGTGTCACGTGAGAGAATAGGAAGTGCCCTGTCCTGCGAAGCGAGGGCACCCTCTTTCAGCAAATATATTTTTCTTTCGTTGTTTAGCTTCATGATATTTGTTTAACTTAACCACTAATTGTCTTTAGCGTTTATGATAGGCTTTCTCAAGGAAAGGAACCGAACCGAAGGACAACCAAGCATGTGAAGAACCGAACACTCCTAAACCGTTGTTTCTACGGAGCATACTTTTGGGAAACTTTAAGCATGATCACGCGTGACAAAGTTTTGTGTATAAAACCTTATTATTTACATTTGTATTTAATTTATGCAATAACCTGTTATGTCGGTTCATCTGAGTTGTCAGTCAACCCAGACTTGTCAGTCACATTTTATTAAGCATTTCTATAATATTTTAGAGGGGATATATTGAATATCATGGTAGGTTTCTATAGTAATGGTGTTATCATTCGGGGTGTAGCTCTTCTTTTATCTCCTTGATCTCGAAAATCAAAGACCTGTTGATGATTATCGCCCTATTAGCTTAGTTGGTATTATTAGCAAGATCATTTCTGAAGTTCTAGCAAATCGCATCAAAAAGGTTTTAGCATTGGTTATTTGGAGTTCTCAATCTACTTTCCTTAATGGTAAGTATCTTCTTAACGGTGCTCTTATTGTCGGTGAGTCCATTGCTTAAGTTAAAAATAACTAGAGTAAGGCATTTATTTTGATGATTGACTTCTAAAAGGCCTTAAATAGTGTGAATTGGAATTTTGTTAAATCGACCATGAAGCGGATGGGGTTCCCTGTTCTATGGTGCACATGGGTTTATAGTATTCTCTTATCTGCTTGGTCGCTGGTATTGGTTAATGGATCCCCCACATTTGAGTTTCAATACGGTAAAGGTATGAGGTAAGGCGACCTTATTTCTCCTTTTATTTTTCTTATTGTTATGGAGGCATTCTCATGTATAGGGTTATAAATGAACAAAATGCTCAGCGAATAGTTCGTGAAACGTTTAGCGGGAAGTTCGTTTACGTTCGTTCGTTTAATAAATGAACGAACATGAACAAGAAATTTCATTCGATTAGTTAAATTAACAAACATGAACATAGGTCTTGTTCGTTCAATTGTTTTCGTGAACATTTGGTAATGTGTTTGTGAACATTTGTGCATTTACGTCTCTTAATGTTCGTTTGTTTGTATTGTTCATTGATGTTTTTTGTAGATTTATTTATTTTGATATAAACTTTTTATATTTTTAGTTGTTATATATTTTATTACCCAATGACTCCCTCTCCTTCTCACTATTCAAATCAACGAATACTATCAGCCTACATTCCACAATTAGGGCTTCACGTTCTAGCGCAGCTCCCTCCGCCATCCAATCATAGGCTCCGTTGCCTTCGTCGATTTTTTTATGTTTGTTTATGTTCGTAAACACGTTGATTTCCTTAATGAACGAACACAAACATGAAATCTCATTTTGTAAGTGTTCGGGAACACATTATTTTCTTAACGAACGGACAAGAACAAGGGCATGTTCGTGTTCTTTCGGTTCATTTGCAGCCCTACTCATGTATGATGGAGAAAGTCGTCAGTGTAGGTGTTTTTTGTGGTATCTTTACTCCTAACCAGGGGAGTGATATCTCATCTTGTATATGCGGATGACACCATTATTCTTGGTGAGTTTTCTAATCTCATTGTTAGAAACGTGGCTAGGATTCTAAGGTGTTTTTATATTTGTTCCGATCTAAAAATTAATATGTATGTCTAATATGTATGGGATTGGAGTGATCTCGAGTGAAGTGGACCCTTTGTCTTCGGTGGTGGGTTATAAGACGAGGCTTATTCCTTTTAACTATCTTGGGTTAATGGTGGGGGCAAATTTGAATTGCATTAATAATTGGAGACCCGTTTATGAGGTGTTTGAAGTGTCTCTCTCACTTTTGAAAGACTCGACTCTATCAATTGGTGGGCGTGTTACCTTTATTACATATGTCCTAAAGAGCCTTCTAAACTACTATTTCTCTTTATACAAGGCTCCTCATTAAAGTTTTCGAAGATCTTGAGTCCTTGATCAAAAGAGTTCTTTAGGGGGCTCGAGGGATACCAAGAAGATGCATTAGGAGGCTTGGGACTAGGTAGCAAGCCCTAAGTTAGACCCTCGATTTATGCAAACTCAAGTATATTAACATCACACTTCTCACTAAGTGGGGTTAGTGGTACAAGCAAGAGGAAAATAACATATGGAAGAGAGTTGTTGTTGCCTTACATGGTAATAAATTTTGTTAGGATGTTCTCTCGGTTCGTAAGAACTTATGTGGGGTTTGGAATAACATTGTGAAAGTGGTGTTAAAGACTAGGATGGCTAACTTGTTCTTTCGACAATTGATCAAGGGGTAGTTAGGAATGGTGGGTGCGTCTATTTATGGCTTGATTTTTGGCTTTTCAATGAGTCGTTAAAGATTCATGTCCCAATCTTTTCCTTATAGAGGCTGAGAAACGATGTAGAGTTTCAGACCATTTCAATGAGATAGATAATAATTTTATGGGTAAGCGGAAATGGAGAAAGTCTCGTCTTCAAGTGCGGAGTTAGCGGAATGGAATATGATGACACTCTTCTTGATTCGGTCAACGTGAATGGATCTAGAGACCATTGGGTTTGGCTTGGGGAAGATTCGGGTGATTTCTAGGTAGGTTCGGTGAAGCGCATGTTTTGCAAGGAAGCAATTTATAGTCATCTGAATGTTTTGAAGTGTTGTAAATGAGTGCCTTCTTAAGTGTAATATTTTTGCTTGGAGGGCGGATATGGATCGTATTCTTACCGTTTTGGCGCTTAGAACGAGGAACATTCCTATTGAGGACACAAGTTATATTCTATGTGGTATGGGGAATGATTCGCTTGAGCAAATTTTTACCTCGTGCTGGGTCTCTACAGTTCTATGGCAACACATACCTTGGTGTCGGCTGCCTCAAATCTACGCCTTTTCTTTCAGGTACTTGATGGAGCTCCATAACTCTCTCGGGTTGAAAGAACCTATCAAAGGGGTGGTCCAAGGGATTATGATAATCGCTTGTTGGAGTCTGCTTGGTTTTCAAGCAAGATGGTGAAGGTTGAAGAGATCATTAGCATGGTTGTAAGAATCACTAGGCTAGTCGGCCGACAGGATACCGACTAGCGATTAATTGAATTGAGATTTTTATATGTAATTTTTTGTTTTATACATATATATACACATTTTTATATGTAACGATTTAAGTAGATAGGTTGTTACCTCTCCTCTACCCATATTCTTAAGTATACATGATTAATCGCTAGAATTTACAGGTTTTAGCCGGAATCTCACCGGAATCGCGTGTTTCCGGCCGACAAGGATCGATTTCTTGCTGACTAGAGCCGATTAGGGCCGATTAGCAATTTATTCACCGATTACCTAAAAATTAATCAATGGTCGGCCAACTAGCGACAAATTGCCGACTAGTCATCGATTAATACCGATTTTTTTCAACATGGATCATTAATGAAGTTAAAACAGTTGGCTTCTTGTGGTTAAAATATTGGTCTAAGCTAAAGTACATTTCGTAGACAAATTGATGTAAATTTTTGTTGTAGTGTTCTTGTTGTGTTGGTCGCTGCCCAGGTTTTTGGGGTTGCATTCTTGTGAATGAATTAAGCCTTTTGAAGAAAAATCTAATTAACTACGCGTATAAGGTTATTGAGATTCTTAAGGTTTTTCATTTTAAATTGATTTTATATTTGTTGTTGTTGTTGATATGCTAATTACAATGACTAGTTCACATGATTTAACAATTTTGTTTGAAATTGGAATTTATAAGATTTAAAACAAAATAAAGCCAAATTTGTTTGAAATTAGAATTTATAAGATTTTATAACAAAATAAAGCTGTTATGATATCGATGGTTCATTGCTAAAGGGTGATATGGACTCAATTTAACTAATTAAGTGACTATTTCATACAATAGTGTAAAATGAGTATTCAGGCCCGGCCCATACCCCGTGCGAGGAATGCAACCGCACAAAAATATTTAAACCTAAAGCTATTAAAATAAATGTTTGGTCTATTGGCAGAGCACTTGTCAACGAAATAACGAAATAAATTGACAGCAAGTTCAATCCCATGAAGTATATATATTTTTATTCATATTTTTACGTATTTCTTCGATTATTTGAACCTTTTCTAGTTACTTAGGGCATTTTTTATGGGCTCACGCTCATTCAGTCAACATCACTGTCACGTCATCAAGTAACTGCGACCTCACTCACATATCACCTCCCCTCTTTCCTTCATTTTCTTTCACTAACACCTACTATCATTTCGCCCTCTTTCTCTACCCACTACCCAATAAAATAATACTATTTTTTAAATAAGTTAAAGAAAAAACAAACAAAAATTGTGATTGGTTAGAAGCATTCATGGCCCACAACCATCTCCTCTTCCACGCCGGTGCCACAACCATGCCATCCCCAACCCCGCCCCCTTTCCTGCTCTTTTCATTGGTGTCTCACCCCCTTTCACGCCAAGCCTCTTGCCATGTGGCAACGGGCGTATGCCATAGTACATGGCCATATTTTTCACTTTCATTTGCTTTGCTACACATGCTTCCATATTTTAGTTGAGTTTTGGAAACCCAATATATTCAACTATAAATATAAACCGTTTAATTAAGACTCACATTTGAACTTTGGTGAAGGCACAAAAAGAAAAAAACTTTTACCTCTTTATAGTTTTGCTGTATAACTTTTAACCCTTTATTTGGTCTAAATATTACTGAAATCGTATTGTTGTTTCTATTATAACAACATGTTTAAAGATTGAATAAGAGGATGACTAGGATGAAGTTAAAATACGAAAAATAATCTCTTAATTTTATTTTTAACCGGTCTAAACCCGTTTTCCATTTAACTATTCTAAACCAATTAAAATATTAAACATTTAATTTCATGAAAAGAGTTAAACATTTAATTTGAAAATTAATCTCTAAATAATTAGTTATTTTTTTTTTAACGGCAAATTTCTTTACTCCTGTCATCTGTGGAACTTGAATTCAAGACCTTACCTCCCAAAGTGTTTAAAAACATAGCCTTTGCCAATGGACCACCACCCTATTGGTTCTAAATAATTCATTTAACTGTAATATGTTTATGATTTGTTTTGAAGTGCTTAGTTTTTTTTTTTTTTTTTGGAAAAAAAATGTGTTTTACAACCTCGTTTTCCGTATGAATTTTTGGCCCACTGCAGAGCACGGCTTTACTATACAAGTTTTTTTTTAAACAAAAACCCATAATTAAGTCTAAAACCCAACTAAAATTTTGTATAATATATTTAGTTTTGGCTCATTTATGGTCAATTGATCTACCTATTGCTGACTTTTTTCTATATGTTTATATTTAGGGCTTTAGGGGCAATTTTTATACTCGCACAAGTTCTTTGAGAACCTGAATTCTTAGGGACGCCATGTGAGTATACTAATTATTATTTCATTATATTTAAACAAATTTAATCCTTGGGCTTACATGATAAGGTAATGGGCCGAGATTCAAGTTTCTCATCTGTTATCAATATGAACTTATTAATGAATACCATACTACCATATTCACTCATGGTAAGGTAATGGGCCACAATTCGAAGCTCATTTATAAGCTATGACATAATAACTCTCCACATTATGAAATTCTTTTATGGTTGTGATTTGTGAGGCCCAAATAAAAGAACAGTATCAGTAAAATATATATATGAAGAGTTGATTAAGTGTCTTACTAATTGCATAGTATGCAATAGTATGAAGTAATGTCTCTTTACGTTATGAAATTCTTTTATGGTTGTGATTTGTGAGGCCAATATAAAAGAAAAATATCAGTAAAATATATATATGAAGAGTTGATTAAGTGTCTTACTAATTGCATAGTATGCAATAGTATGACGTAATGTCTCTTTACGTTATGAAATTCTTTTATGGTTGTGATTTGTGAGGCCAATATAAAAGAAAAATATCAGTAAAATATATGTGGAGAGTTGATTAAGTTTTTCTTACTAACTAGAATTATCACCCGCCGCAATGCGGCGGAGATTCTTTATTTATATATCGTATTAGATGAAATGCAAATGTTTCTTACATGACCACGAACCTATATGTAAAACATAGAAAATAATAACTAAGTCGATTTCTGACCCCGTGCGTTGCGACAGTCCTATCAAATGGGAAAAATAGACGCGCTGGGATGGGCTTGTCAAACGGGAAAATAGATGAAAAAACATGAACCCCACACGCACATTGCGACGTGTTAACTCGGCAAATTTAGAACGAAACGTTAAACGGAAAATTTACGAAAGATGAAAAGTATAAAGGATCAAAATTGAAAGTAAAAAAGTGTTGGGGTTAAATTGTAAAAGATGGAAAAGATGGAAAACTTTGTGTAAAAAGCAAAAAAAATCAAAGGGGTTAATTGCAAAAGATGGAAACTTTAAGATTAAAAGTGAAATATCAAGTTAGTCAAAGGGTTAAATTACTTAAGATTGAAACTTTAAACCTAATTTGCCAAATATGTAAACTTTAGAGTTAGAAATGAAAATTTCAAAATTATTTTTGAAAAACTCCCCAAGCATCATGTAATGCATAAGTAACTTGCTAATTTATAGTATTTAAATTAAATTACGCATAGCCAATGTGCAGCAGTGTGTGTATATAATATATATATAGGGAGGGGCTCGTGCGAGAACTCCATTTATTGTGAGAATCATGAGAACCAATGTGAACACAACCTAAAATAGCTAAAAAAAACCTAAACCCCCCCCCCCCCCCCCCCCCAAGCTAAATGCTAAAAACTAAAACCCCAAAAAAACCTTAAAAAAAACTAACCCCCCCCCCCCCACAAAAAAACCTAAACCCCCCTCCCCCACCCCCCAAACCACCCCCCCCCCCCCCCCCAAGCCAAAATGCTAAAAACTAAACCCCCAAAAAACCTAAAAAAATCTAAATTTTTTTTTTGATTTTTTTAATATTTTTTATGTTAAAATCGCTACTTTTCGAAGCCAAAAAAAAAAATTTTAATTTTTTTTTTTTTTTTTTTGCTTCGAAAAGTAGCGATTTTAACATAAAAAATATTAAAAAAATCAAAACAAAAAATTTTGTGTGATTTTTAGCTATTTTTAGGCATTTTTGGTTGTGTTCACATTGGTTCTCGCGGTTCTCGCATGATCTTCTCCCTATATATATATATATAGGGTCAGGATTTAGAGAAAACGGTGAAAAGTGTGAGAACGGTGAGAACGCTTATGGATCGTCCGATCAAAACAATCCATGGACTAGATTGCGCGGTGGCGTTTTCGTAAATAACATCAATATTATTATGTGGGACGCGCTTCATTAAGGGTAAAAGGGTCTTTTACCGCTCATATTTAAAACGCCATCAAATGATAAAACGCCATACAAAAAATAAAACGCCATTAAAAACAAAACGCCAAAAATTAAAAATAAAACGCGTTGAATATTATAGGAAGATGAAACAACACAAATAACTGAATTTCAGTTATTAACATTTATTAGAAGAAATTCCCTCCTAAATTACGCGCCAAAAACATCATTATATAAACAAACGTAAAAACATAGCTTCCATAATCACTTCAATCTATCCATTTTATGCAATAAAACATCTTTAACCAAAAACGATAACTTAAACAAAACGCCAAAAATGGAAACAATCGTTTCGTGGAGATACACTCTGTGAATCAGGCGATACGTCCTCCATTTTGACAACAGAAGGAGGGTGTGTGTTAACACGGTCAAGGCAATTCTGAAAATGGAATAAGAGATACAGAGGCAAATCTTATCCATTGGCATCGCTCTTGACAACGAATGCCATGAAACGCATATGCTTATGAAAGCATTAACCAGCAAATTTGGACCAATCAAAGGAAATGTGAAGCCAGACCCTGTCATGACATCATAGCGTTTTGATGATGAAACAGACATGGTGAAAAAATTCACTAAACGCCAAAAAAATTGGTCTTCTGTAATCTTATGCAAATTTTAATGACTGGTGGTGAATTATTATACAAAACGCCAAAAAAGCCAAAAAATTAACCAGAAAACGCTATAACGCCAAAAAATTATATATGTGACACAAAAACAATTAATTCAACGCCAAAAAGTTTAAAAAATACAATTAACGTCAAAAAAAAAAACTTAGACGCCATAAAATATTATACCGCGTTGGGAAATAAAAGACGAATGAAAAGACAAAAAAGCTCATCCGCCCTTCTCTATGCCGCGGGACACGTGTTAGGCCAAGATGTGTTCTCACCGTTCTCACACTTTTGAGCGTTTTCTCCTGATCCCGTTTCTATATATATATATATATATATGTGTATATATATATATATGTAGGGAGAGGATTATGAGAAAAATACATCTAAATGAGATAACTAGAAAACTAACTAAAAAAGCCTAAAAAAAAGCTAAAAAACATACCAAATTTTTTTACAATTTTTTATAAAAAAAAATCGCTATTTTTTATATATAAAAAAAAATTTCAAAAAAAAAATTGTTGTACTGCACATGTGCATTATATCCGTAATAGTGCACATGTGTAATACAAGAAAAAATGTTTTTTTTTTTTAATTTTTTCCCATCCATAAAAACTAGCGATTTTTTTATAAAAATTTGTAAAAAAAAAATTTGGTATGTTTTTTAGGCTTTTTAGTTAGTTTTTTGGTTTTCTCATTTAATCTAGTTTTCTCATGATCCATACCCTATATATAGGGGACCGCTAAAATGAAAACCATCTCTAGTTGTAAGAACCGTGAGAACCAGTTCCTAACTATTAGATCTTCAAGATCAATGGATGAGATTAAAAGTAACTAAAAATAATATTAAATACTTTTTGTCTTATTATTTCTTTAATATTTTAATCCAAAATGGTAATTTAGTGAAATGACTCTATTTTTTCTTTTTGTCTTTATTGTTTTTTATTAGTTTTTTGTATTATTATATTAGTTTTTATTTTTTAAACATAATTTTTTTATTAAAGTAATTTTTAAATTCAAATTTTTTTAACAAGACAAATTTTTTTGCGCGCCGGTTTTTGCACGCCGAGCTTTTTCAAGCGTCGCTTTTTTTAAAAGCCGTTTTAACGCCGGGCTTTTTCAAGCGTCGTTTTTTTAACGCGCCGTTTTTTCAAGCGTCGTTTTTTTAACGCGCCGTTTTTTACACGTTTTTTTAACGCGCCGTTTTTTACACTTTTTACGTTTTACGTTAAAATTTTTAGACTTTTTACGTTTTACGTTAAACTTTTTAGACTTTTTACGTTTTAAGTTTTACGTTAAACTTTTTACGTTTTACGTTTTACATTAAAAATTTTACGTTTTACGTTTTACGTAAAACTTTTTACGTTTCACGTTTTTACGTTTTACGTTAAAAAGTTACGGTTTACGTTAAAAAGTTTACGGTTTAACTTTTTTTTTTACAAAAACTTTTTTTACGCAAAAACGAACGCACCCAGAAATCGCAAACTCGGGAGGTGTCTCAGATATATTGTTATCATCATCGACTAGGGGGGAAAATAAAAACCAACAACATCGAAACAAAGTGTATCTCGAAAAAAAAAGGGGGTTGGCTCAGAATATCTGATAATCAAAAGGCTGCAAAAGTGGGGTTGCAGGTTCAAAAAACCTACCCTCCGCCGTCCTTGCCGCGCCATCGCCATCAAAATCTACGTTTTTTTTTCTCGCCCGCCCAATCCATCAACGGCAAAACGAGATCTGGGGACCAACAACATCAAAACAATGTCATCAACAGCAAAAACGAGATCTGGAGACCAAGAAATACCAACAGATCAATGTCAACATATAGACGTCATCAAAACAATGTCATCAAAACAAACCCACAAAATTTCAAACCCACAAAAATTCAAAGAAACCCACAAAATTTCAAAGAAATACCAACAGATCAATACCAACAGATCTAAACCAACATATCAATATCAACAGATCTAAACCACAAAATTTCAAAGAAATACCAAAAACAAGAAATACCAACAGATCAATACCAACAGACCCATAACCTCCAAGAAATCTGATGAACTGGTCTTGAACCAACTAAACCCATAACCTCCAAAGTCGACCCGAGCATCAACTCGTCGGGAGGAGACCAGGACCTCCGCCGCTCACGGCGGCGCTGCCGTCGGCCCGCCTCCGTCCTCTTTCTCTCTCCCCAATCTCTCTATGTCTCTCTTTCTGTCGCCGTTGTACGCCACTACCAAACGGTGGTGGCCGGCCGTTTTACCCGACAAATGGATGGAAGTGGGGGTGCTGGAGACGAAAAGGAGGTGGGGGTTGGTTGAGGCCGGAGAATCGAGGAGGAGCCGCCGTCACCGTCGCGACAGAAGGGGTGGAGGTCACAGGTGGCGGCGGAAGGGGTGACGGTGGAGGTCATCGTGCACCACCATGTCGGCAGACTTGATTTTTCAAGATCTGATAGAGAGAGAAAGCAATTTGAATTGGTTGAAGATATGAATAGAGAGAGAAAGCATATTTCATTTATGTAGAGAGAGAATAAGAGATTATTAAATGAAGAGAGAGATAGAGATTGGACATTTGAGGTAAATGACCATAATACCCTTTGGGTTGTCATATTCTGATTGGTTGAGACTGGTTCTCGCGGTTCTTACAACTGGAGGTGGTTCCTATTTTAGCGGCTCCCTATATATATATATATATATAGAGAGAGAGAGAGTAGGGATCCTGCGGAAAGTGTGTTTTTCCTAGAAAGTCTAGGAAGCGATCTAAGCCATCCAATGGGTGTGTTTAATGGTTAAGATGAAGTCAATGGCAATCTTGTAATTTTTTAGTTTATTTAATTCATTGTTTTAAAAGACAAGGGGCAATTTTGTCAATATATCGTGTTTTAAATCAATTAGATAACCGTCAGTCAAACCCAATCCCTAATTTCACGCGATTTTCCCTCTCTCTCTCCAAACCCAACTTCGAAACTCCAATCCCTACCAAAAATAACTACAATCATGGAAGAAGATAACTTTAGAAAGGATGGAGAGCACCGGATCAGTTGTCAGAAGCCGTTCGAAAGACCCCGTAGTCGCAGGTATTAATCATGCAGGGCACCAAGAACATGCTGTTAAAACACAGCGTCAAGAAACATCAAGAAAACACATCGTATTAATCTGCTTGCTGTTAAAACACAGCGTCAAGAAACATCAAGAAAACACATCGTGTTAATCTGCTTGCTGTTAAAACACAACTGTATGAATCTGAATGCTAAAACACAACTGTATGCATCTGCTTGCTGTTAAAACACAACTGTATGAATCTGCTTGCTGTTAAAACACAACTGTATGAATCTGAATAATAAAACACAGCTGTATGAATCTGCTTGCTGTTAAAACACATCACCAAGAACAAACTGTTAAAACACAGTACCAAGAACATGCTGATAGATTCCAGCAAGAAAACGAAGGAATGATTGATATTAAGTGAGATCAGAATTTGAAAACAAAAAATTCCGAAATTTATGGATAGTTAGTTATTGAAGATAATTTCCTAAAATAAAAATAGATTGTGAAAGTACATAAATGCCCTTTTAGATAAAATCCTTCAATGCCACATGTCGCGTTCTTATTGCTTCCTAGACTTTCTAGGAAAAACACACTTTCTACCCAACTCCTACTCTATATATATGGGGTATATAGGGTAGGGGAAGGTTTATTTGAGAAGAAAATTAAATTAAGAAGAAAAAGAACAAAGGGTATAAATGTAAAATATTAAATAGTTTTTCTCTAAACTCATTTATTATTATCTTTGATTAATTAATTAGTCATAAACACTATCATCTCCCACACTTAAATTTTTGCTTACATACATTAAAATTTATCCTAGACGTTTTAAAATTTATCCTACACGTATTAAAATTTATCCTACACAGCTTGTAATTCATCCTACACACCTCGTAATTTATGCTACACTTTAAATTATATATATATATATTTTTTTTTTGTAAAAATATGTTTTTTTTAAATAAGTTACAAATTTAATATAGTTAGCTATTAAAAAGGAATACTACCAATTAATGATCCACCTAAGTTTACCAATATACCCTTACACTAATATTAAATACAAAAATTAAATGAAGTAAAATAAAGCATTCTTATTGGTTGAAATTTCTTCTTTTTTATTCTTACAAAAAGTTTCTTCTCATTTGAACTCTCCACATATAAGGTAAGGTTTATTTGACAACCACCCTTATTGCGAGAACCGCCAGAACCAATGTGAACACAAAAAATACCTAAAAAAAATCCAAAAAACCCACAATTTTTTTAAATATTTTTCTAATAAAAATCGCTATATTTTGTTACAAAAAAATGTTTTTTTTTCGAGTAACAGTTATGGATACACATGTGCATATGTATCATTTCTTGGACAAATTCCATAATATATTACCAGTAGTAGAAAAATGCACTTTCATTTACACTACCATATGTAATACACTACTTTTTACATTACCAATATTAAAAATGCACATGTGCATATATATGTATCAACATGAAATAAGGTGTTTTGGTACAAAAAGTTTGTGATTTTCAATGATGAAGTAGGCACATATACATGTGTTTTGGTTAGTTATATCTAGTGGTTGATGGTTTGATTATATTTGTCACTTTAAGATGTAATATGTTGTTTGGATGGTATAAAGGGTGTTGATGTACATATAATAAAGTGAAATATTGGTAATAATATTGTATTATGGATGGTAAAAAGCAATGGTATTGTATTACGAATGGTAGGAGGTAATGGTAGTGTAGTATGGATGGTATGATAGATGAAAGAGAATGTGTATTCAAAGTGGTGTACTAAAACACATTATAACATGTTCATATATATAGATACACATGTGCATTTCTAGTGTTGTTAATGTTATAACAAGTTCATACATATAGATGCACATGTGCATTTCTGTTATTGTTAATGTAAAAAGTAGTGTATTATGAATGGTAGTGTAAATGAAAGTGCAATTGTCTGATATTTGTAATGAATTACCGAATTTGTCAAAGAAATGATATGAATGCACATGGATAATTGTTACTCGATTTTTTTTTTTTTGAAATTTTTTTATTATTGACGAAATATAGCGATTTTTCCTAAAAAAATAGTAAAAAAATTTTTTTTTTGGGTGTTTTTTAGAATTTTTAGGTATTTTTTGGTTGTGTTCACATTGGTTCTCGCGGTTCTCGCAATAAAGGGTGGTTCCTAACAGATCCTTCTCCTATATATATACATATATATATAAAGTATATCGTACATTACGGCTTAACGTACTTCACGCACGACAACGTGCGTGATTTGTTCTATAACATGCGTGATTAATGTTTTCAATATGCGTGATTATTGTGTTTCAACATGCGTGATTTTGGATTTTTGAGTTATAACGTGCGTGATTTTAAAATGAACGTGCGTAATTACCTGTCGTATGTGATGTACGTTAAGCTGTAATGTACGTTAACCTTCCTCTCTCTCTATATATATATATATATATATATATAGGGTCGGGATTTGGAGAAAACGGTGAAAAGTGTGAGAACAGTGAGAACGATTATGGATCGTCCGATCAAAACAATCCATGGACTAGATTGTGCGGTGGCGTTTTCGTAAATAACATCAATATTATTAGGTGGGACGCGCTTCATTAAGGGTAAAAGGGTCTTTTTACCCCTCATATTCAAAACGCCATCATATGATAAAACGCCATACAAAAAATAAAACGCCATTAAAAACAAAACGCCAAAAATTAAAAATAAAACGTGTTGAATATTACAGGAAGATGAAACAACACAAATAACTGAATTACAGTTATTAACATTTATTAGAAGAAATTCCCTCCTAAATTATGCGCCAAAAACATCATTATATAAACAAACGTAAAAACAAAGCTTCAATAATCACTTCAATCTATCCATTTTCTGCAAAAAAACATCTTTAACCAAAAAACGCCAAACTAAACAAAACCCCAAAAATGACAACAATCGTTTCGTGGAGATACACTCTGGGAATCAGGCGATACGTCATCCATTTTGACAACAGAAGGAGGGTGTATGTTAAGACGATCAGGGCTATTCTGAAGATGGAAGAAAAGATACATCAAATCCTATCCATTGGCATCGCTCTAGACAACGAATGCCATGAAACGCATATACTTATGAAAGCATTAACCAGCAAATTTGGACCAATCAAAGGAAATGTGAAGCCAGACCCTGTCATGACATCATGGCGTTTTGATGATGAAACAGACATGGTGACGATTACATACGACAGCGGAGAGCAGCAAGTCTACTGGCTAGAGAACATCATGAGAAAGCAGCGACTGAGTTTCATGGAAGAATTGCATAACGCCACCTGTACCAACCCAGAAATAGACTCAAAATTGGAGTTGATGCAAGACATGTTCAGGTGGAGGCTTCAAAATCTTCAGGAACAAGAAGCTGATGAAGGTGAATGTGATGACATGGATGAAGATCAAGACTCCGAGGAGGAAGAAGATGACACAAGTGATGGATACTATTCAGATAAAGTACATTCTGACGAAGGATTTTAATTTTTTTTTCCTCTTTTTTTTCTTCTATGTAATCTTTTTTTTTTAAGATAATTAAATGATATATTACTATCTTTATTAGCAAAACACCAAAATAATACTAAAAATGGTTAACCCTAACAAAACACCATAAATAACAAAAAATATTTTCCTCCTTACTATTTTATTTACTCTGTTATTGTATTGTGTCATGATGGTCTGCATAAAGGCCATTTAAAAAAACGTCAAACTTAGAAGATGGGACGTCTATAACCTATAAAACTGATAAAAGCTGATCAACACAGTAAATACAAAATACAGTAACTGAAAAGACAGTTACTTTATAACTATCATTTATTACAATAAAAAGTCTCGCCTAAACTACGCGCCAAAAAACTCCTATAAGAGAGGGGTCTATACACAATGAAATTAATCACACCCAGAAAAACACAAAAACGCCATATCCTCTAGAAACCACTACCTTTAAAACGTCACAAATGTCAAAGCTTTCACTGAAATGGATCCTTTTTCTAAGAGGGTTAACTCAATAATATTTTGCTGGATGAGATGAACAAATATTCAAGAAAAAGAGACTGATGACAGTGACATGCCATCATGTGAGCTTTCTTCTTGATGATTATAGGCATGGAAGAAAGGGTTCAACTAAAGTGTAAAATGCTATTTTGGACTCCATTATTACAAATAGCATCAAGCAAGAGTTGATCTTCAATGACATGCCGCCAAACAAGAATATCACACCAAAAAACAGAATGCCACTAAGCAGCTTCTTCTGAAAAAGACGGGGTTTATGTTGGAAAGTTGGCAACTAGCAAAACTATTAAAAAAAGGTTCAAAACGCCAAAACAAATTCAAGAAGATAGAGGCTGATGACAGTGAAGATTCGGAAGAGAAATTAGATTACAATTTTTTATTATTTTAGTTTTCATTTTATATTGTTTTGATATCAAGTTATATGTTGATTTGTTAACTAGTTCTCTATAAAAAAATAACATTATTATATAAAACGCCAAAAACTACAAACACCAAAAAGCTAGAAGTATGAAAACTGGGAGAACAGCTGCTGGCAAAACACCTTGTAAAGGGTATTAAACGCCAAAAAATTCACTAAACGCCAAAAAAAATTGGTCTTATTGTAATCTTATGAAAATATTAGAGACTCGTAGTGAATTATTATACAAAACGCCATAACGCCAAAAAAAATTAACCAGAAAACTCTATAACGCCAAAAAATTATATATGTGACACAAAAACAATTAATTCAACGCCAAAAAGTTTAAAAATACGATTAACGCCAAAAAAAACTTAGACGCCATAAAATATTATACCGCGTTGGGAAATAAAAAAAGAATGAAAAGAAAAAAAAGCCCCTCCGCCCTTCTCTATGACGCGGGACACGTGTTAGGCCAGGAAGCGTTCTCACCGTTCTCACACTTTTGAGCGTTTTCTCCTGAACCCGTTTCTCTCTCTCTCTCTCTATATATATAAGGAGGTTCATTTGAGAAGAGAATTTAATTGAGAAGAAAAAAAAAACAAATGGTACAACTATAAAATATTAAGTAGTTTTCTTTCGTCTCATTTATTACTATCTTTAAGTAATTAATTACTCATAAAGATTATCATTCTCTACACAATTTTTTTTGTCTACACACATAAAAAGTTATACTACACATTTCGATATTTTTCCTACACTTATTTAAATTTATCCTACACAACTCGTAATTTATCATACACACCTAAATTTGTCCTACACTCTAAATTATTATTTTTTGAAAAAATATATATTTTGAAAATAAGTTACAAAATTTAATGTAGTTAGCTATTAAAAAAAATACTAGAAAGTAATTATCTATATAAGTTTACAAATATACCCTTATATTAAAATTAAATACAAATATACCCTTATATACTCTAATGTTTGTAACCACTGGCTCCCAGCCCAGTGGCCAGCAACAATGAGGGTAAGAACTTGGGGCCATTGGCGCCGGTTCGAACCTGAGGAGCGCCCGAGTTTTCTATTACAGTGCATTTACTCCGGAGAGTGTCAGCTCTTGCGGAGGGTGCAACTCCTGTCATATGGGCAGGGGGCTGGAAATTTTCTCGGGGGACGCCAGCCAAACTCTAATGCACCAAGCGTGGGCCCGGTTAAGACAACATAGTCTTGGTTGCGGGAGTGAGGTATTGGTAAGCTACCGAATTATAGGTAGTGAGCGGCCTTGCCGTCTGTTGTGAAAGTCGCCGTCCAAAAAAAAATATACTCTAATGTTTGTAAATGAGTATCCTTTGTTCTTCTTGTTCATGTGGTTTAGTTTAAAGATCAAGGCGAGACAATGATAATTCATTTCAACTTTTTATTTCGAAATTGATCAAGGAGGTGAAGGTAATGAGTTTTTTATGGGTCAAACACCGGTCCAAGTTCTCGATTCTCACATGGGAGCAGTGGCGAAGCTTTGATATTGTGTGTATGGACTGATTTGTTTTATGTTTTGTGGGGATCTGTTTTTTCTGTTTGTTGTATGGTGTATTTGGGCTAGTTACAGGCTAGCTTTTGGTTTCATAATAAATGGTTTTAGTTGATCGTTCAAAAAATAATAATGCATTGCAACATTGTTAATATTCCCAATAAAAACCACCAGACATCATTTTCAATCCATATTGTATCTATCAAAAGTTATTGATTTACCAGTGTTCGTATAATGTGTTCATAAGGTAAATTGTAATAAGATCAATACATATATTTTTCAGGGTTAATATTAACAATTATCGAGTTATCATGACCACTATTGCCTTTTAATTATATAAAAAAAGTGTATCGTATGATATGGCTTAACGTACGAAGCGTAAGCAATATCAAATTCGCACGTTATGTTAAAAAACTGAAAATCGCATGTTCAAAATAAAATGAAAATTGCATGTTTATAAAAAAAACCAAACTTCGCATGTTAGTAAGAAAAAACAAAATTTGAATGATGTTAAAAAAAAAATACCAAAATCGCATGTTATAAACCAATTTTCGCATGTTGATACTGAATCTCGTACGCTTCGTACGTTAAGTCATGCTGTACAATAACCGGCCTCTAATTATATATTATATATTATATATTATATATTACTATAATTTACAACAATTTTGTGCAATTGAGGCTGTACATTAGGCAGTCATAGGTTGTACAGTGGGTTTGTGTAAATCCTTGGGTTGTATATGCTTTTGTATGTTGTACCAAGCCTTCTAATTCCATTCCTCCAACTTCACGTCTTCCATGTTTATCTCCAGTCTCGAATCCTTGAATCGTTCCATTCTCCTACCACTTTCTCCTTCCTCAAAAGTGATTCTTCGAACCGCGTCGGGTGGACGTCAGATGAGATGAACAAGGAAGAAATCAGCCTTCTCCGATGGCTTATTCGTCCGTCCGGCGGTTATTGACGATGGTGATCGGTCATAGCCAGCCAGGTGTATTTCGTCTCCTTTCCTTGCTTTTTTGCTTTTCTTTTGTTTTCAGCATCAAAGTTTCAGTTTTCTAGTATTACAAAGAGATTCATGTTTAGTAATTGTTGATATACTGTGGAATTTTTATGTAATTATGTTGTGTAACGAGTTTTGTTTTGTTCGGTTGCTGGATAGAGATTTAATGTGAGTTGTTTATACGTATGATTTGTAGAGGGTATTATGAATTTATTGTTGAATCTATTGCAGTTCCAACGCTTGTACGACATCTTGAGGCCGTTTTAATATTCGATAACCAATAGTTATATTGGGCTTTGGATTTTTTAGATTGCAGGCGTACTAGAATTTAGAACCTGAACAACACCTGTCTGGTTAAAATTAAGCTTTTATCGGTTTATAATCCATTTTTTTTCCAGCCAAACCAAATATTTCGTTGATACGAGAATTCAATACAGCTGGATTCTGTAGCAAAAATAGAGTTGTAAGTTTTTCTTGTAGTGTTAGTTATTTATTATTGCTTTGATGGTTGTTGATGACATTGGATACTATACTACTGTGTGTTATGATTATTGTATACTTTATAAAGATGTGTTAAAATATGTGTACTCAAATAAGGGTAATAATATCCATGTCCTATTTTGCTTTTAGAGATATTGACAAATTAGCGATTTATATGCAAAATTAGTGTAGAAGGAATATTAGCTTAACCAATTTGTTATGGGGGTTTGAAGGGGCAGTGGAGATTGGAATGGCAGACAAATGGGCTTATATCTCAACTTATTAGGGGTGCTAAATGGGTCATGTTCGTGGGTTGGTGGGTCTAACCCGAACCTTTGAAATTTGTACACGAACCCTAACACGACCCAACCCAAAAATTGTGTAAGACACATGAACCAAACACGACACAAATGTTAGTGGATTGACCTGAACACGACCCGTTACAGAAAATGTTATTGAAGACTTTGTAACGCCCTGCTTTTTCGTACTTTTCTTAATTAGAAAGCGTGTCTTGTAGTTCTATTTTTGGAAGCTTGTATTCCTTGTAATCGTCTTTCGTTGTACTGTTGTAAATTCTGAGACTTTGATCGTAATAAAATTCGTGATTTCATACCAATTTGTACTTTACATATTTGTGCATGCTTACACGTATTAATTCATTATACATGTGATACATTATTCATGATTCTTGAAAACGTGTAATAAGCTTGCAAATACGTGACTTACATACATGACTTATACGCTTTTCCCGCATGATTATACATCCTTGAACGTTTACAATATTTAATCATAACTCATATACTTGTCCTTATGTCTAAATTACATAAAACCACCATATATTATGTGTTTCATACCTAAAACACATTAAATCATATCAAGTACAAACTATAGGGACTAAAACTGCCAACATCAAAACTTCGTTTCCGGAACTTCAACCTGTCGCGCTGCACGACGGGGACATCCCCTCTCGGTCGCGGCACGTGAGCACCGGGAATCCGTAGAAAGTTTTGATCTGATCTTGCATTTGTCAATTATGTGTTTCTTATGGTTGCAACTACCCCTTTAATTACACTTAACTCTAACCCTAAAGCTCAACTATAAAACCCACCTCATTTCCACTTTGCAAACACTTGAATCTCACTCAAAACACTCCCAAATAGCATCAAAATCTCATATTATAAGCATAAAGTTCAAGACTTTCCAAGTGAATTCTAGCTCACTTCCTTTGCTCTTTTCTACTCTTTTCTTTCTTCTTAACATTTGGAACACCTCTAGGAGTGCTTCCGTAGGTTTTCCATGGAAAACCAACATGGAAAATCACCATATTTGAGGTCAAAAGTGTATGAAACTTTCTATTTTGGAATAAAATTTCTTTAAACATATGTTTTCTTCAAACAAACTTATGTTCTTATGCTCCTAATCAAGTCCATGATAGTGAACCTAGCCAAGGTTGTTTCACACAAATTCGGAGGTGTTATTTGCCTCTAAACTTTCTGTTTTGTAAGGGTTTTTAACCCACACGTGTTGTAACCTTCCAAGCTTGTTCTTGAAACAAGACTTGTGTTAGGTATGAGTGTGATTATTTGGAAGCCTTGGCTATCCTACCTTCAATCCACCGCCTCACTTGATGATTTGTCCCTTGGGTAGTATGTATATTTCATTTCCATTTCATTTCATTCATGACCATCCGAGTTGTCCGTGTGACAACTTGTGCATTGGTGAATCTTACGAAAGAGGTTAAAGGAAGGTTATCCTCCTACCTCCATGCATGACTTCTATGAAATTCTATGATATACATGTTGGACTTACTAATGCTAGAAAATATATATTAAATATAAATACATAACCGAACCCTTGGTAATAATCAAGTGATTATTTGTCATAGTAGTAAGTTATATTGTCCAAGACTTAAAACTCTCGTTACGATTCTAATGGGCATCTTAACCCATGAAATCACATTAATCCATACGGGATTCATAGTGTCAAAAACGAGTGTTTAAGTCTAGATGATTACTTTCCCATATACAAACTTTTGTGTAATTTAAATTCCGAATCCAAATCCTCCGTTATCATCCGAATACTCACACACCTATGTTTCCTTGTGTAGGAGAACTCGGTGTGCCATCTCCAAACCAACAACTCTTCACGGATCAACAAGTGGAAGCTTGCAAAACCCTGAGTACACTTGACCCATTTCCTTTTTAAACATTTTGGGTTGTAACATGTTAATGTACAAAACACACAAAACACACACAAACATACTTTATATTCTCAATCTGTTATACATGCTACTTGTTATACTTAGGTTCATGCTAGATTCATACTTTGCTACTTGTCATTAACTTAGCTAGCCCGAACTTAACATATATAGCTCTATCGGAGTAGCACGCCGCCCGTCGGGTTATTGTTAAGCTTTTTATTCATAAATTGTCTCGTTACTTTTGTGGCGAGGGACACTTAATTCTTGTGGACACTTGGGTTTAACATTTAGTATTGCATGCTAGTTTACCTTGTATATAATTGCCATGTGGATTCGAGTAAATTCTTTTATACTTATGCTATATATTTACAAACTTATGTACTCGCCAATGCTTTTGCGTTAAACCATATTTTTAACATGTTACAGGTTGATGATGATGTGCATGACGAATCTAGTTGGGACGACATAAAAACGCACAAGCAATACTAGATTTGGATATTTTGTTATGTTGTACTCGTCTTTTAATGGTTGTAATTTGAATTTCCTTGTAATGTATTTGACAATTTATGATATGCAATGAAATCATTTTTGAACTTAATTATTGTCGCAAATAGTGTTATGTGTGATAAGCAATCTATTTCGTCTCTCTCCGATGATTCCGCCATCGGTTGGGGTGTGACAGATTGGTATCAGAGCCATAACTATAGGGAATTAGGTAGAATTGCGATGTTCGACCTAGTCTATAGTAGGTACCATGCTTTTGACCATTCTTGTTATTTGTTAAAAATGTTAATTCTTCCTATTTGCTCCTTTGTCTTCTTTTTTACACAATACACTTGAAGACTTGAAGACACTCGTAATACAAACGAGACGAGCTTACCAAAATAGGCGTGAAACCTACAATTTGATAAACGAATCTCATTCCGCTAATTTTATTTTGCACGAAATTTCACCATCAAGTTAGGAGTGAAATCCACATCTTGATGGTAAATTTCAATTCGAATTCTAGTGGACACTCGTCAAAGTGTCAAAATTAT
>JARYGA010029800.1:0-20410 GCA_030545235.1 Helianthus tuberosus
GGCTACTCTTGATCAACAAGTGGCTCATATGTGAATAGGAACACCATGTAACGTTATTCTAAGGCTTATACTAAGCACGTTGACACTTTTAGTGCTTTCGCATTCAAAGTTTTCGATTTTTCGAAAAATTAGTCGCCTAAATTCAACGTTTGTCTTTATTAGGGTTTATTACACGTGACAATACATCATTGGATGTGATTTTACGAGGTGTTACATCCTCACCCCCTTAAAAGAAATCTCAACCTCGAGATTTGCTAAAATAATGAAAGTACTTTCTGACGTATCATGGACTTAACCTTCATAGCATATTTGGGCCTCTAAGGGCATCCCAGTTGACCTATACAATAGGTACATACTTTCCTTAAGAGCTACTTAACCTGTCGATCCTTAATCGACACGGGTTTCTCATCGAACCATAAATTTTCATTAGTCTACAAATCATTATGTGACAATGCTCCCGACTTATCGGCGAAACACATCCTTTAATCACTAGTGTGGGACACCTTGATTTCCATCAAGCTCCTCAAGTAAGTTTTAGCTTATAGGTTACCAATCTTGATATATTCGATTTCCTCGAATGATTCTATATATCAGAGCTTAACCAGTCTGATAAATTAAAAATTCAGCACACCCCTTTTAGGGTGATACCTTCAATTTGAACCTTATTCCTTATTAAGGACTTAAGAGGGTTGTGACTTTCATCGATCATAGATTTTTCTGCCAATTACTGGCAGCTTCCAGACGATCATAAATTTATATGATCTTATCCATCATTTCCAGGGTAACTTCCAGATCCTGTTGATTTAACTTACCAAAGTCCTATCCATCAAACAGACGTTTGTCATTCCGCTTATACAAGGTCTCGAAAGGAGTAGTCCTTGATACTTGTATAACAACCATTTGTTATAGGAGAGCTTATTTAAGGTGAGATAGTCGTTCCAACTACCACTTAAACCAATCTTAAAGAATAGCTAATCCTTATAGTTAGTCGAACAAGTCGACGATCCTGGGCAGCTGATGGCGATTCTTAATTGTTGCCTAACTAGGGTGTGGTAACCAATGCATAAGCATAACGAACCGTCTTTCTGAAAATAATAATGCCGGAGCTCTTAAAATGAAGCTTTATCTTGAAACTCATATGATTAGGGTCTCATTCCTTCCATTAATATTGGTACTAACCGATATGGAGCTTTTACAATAATGTAGCCCTAAGTGGGATGTTATCCTTAACTCTACTAGTCTCTCAGGAGATAACCAGAGTGGTTCCTTAGAGAAGATAACCAGGATACATCGAGATTACCGAGGTATTTGTAAATCTCAGGCTTTAGTTCATCTATCGATACACGTGTCAGATAAATGACACATTTACTTTACGAATGCAAGGATGCGTTAATTAGCAACACTTACTTGGACATTTCTAGATTGGATATCTTCTTTGAATACCATTAGCCAACTCTAGTACTATATGACCATCTGGATATCTCAGTGGTTCAATGCATTAAACCTCCATACTGATCAGGCATGGAAGCAATCTATGGGACACACTAGGATACGCCAATCCTCATATGGCTCTTTTATCAAGCATAGTCTAGCATTCACAGTTGATAGAAATCAATGAGATAACAAAATAAAGTAACATATATTGTCGTACTCGATCTGGAGAAAGAGTACTTTAGATTTTTATGAATGAAGATTATTTGATGAAAATAGAAGGAAATGTCTCTATGATTTTCTTCGGCAAGTTTTACCTTATGCTTAATATCTGGAGTTCTTATGGGATAATTCTAAAAGTTTGCTAAGCTTATGGTCTATGAAAGATTCAATAGCACCTGAATCCAAACATGATTCTTAGTAATACAATCATAATAAGGGATGTACCTGGTGTCATTTTTTATATGAACTGTCTCAATAGCGCCTCTATTCTTAGTCTCTCTATACTTAGCTATACTCTCTTTGACAGTTTTAGGGCAGTCTCAGCTTTGACCGGTTTATTTCTTAACCTATAAATGTAAGTGGCTGAGGTAGATCCATAATGGATTTATAAGAAGCAAGTTTTAATATGCCTTCTTATTTCCGATGCTAAACCACCGATATATAGTGCATTATGCTTGGATTTTGGATGAGCCAAATAGGACAGTATCCCAGACAATAAATTATAGTCTGTAATATACTGTTGACAGTCTAGATCCTTCGTGGTGAAAATCATAAATTCTTATTCCATCATTTCTATTCTGTGTTGCAGACAACTGGTTTTTCTGATGAGTCCATAAACTTGGACCATCCTATATTGTATGAGGGTATCTTTCCTATGGACTTTATTAACGTCCTCACCAATTAAGGGCATTGCCCTTGAATGACTGTGATACATATCTCACCATGTCTTTCTCAGCACAATCGCTGATGTCCATAATGGTTTCCATTTCATCCAACAACTTTACGAAATCAATGGCTCCTTTTTCGCCATTGAAGTCTCTTGACTTGCAAGAGACAAAGTACTTTTAAGTACGTCCTTTAGAGGAACGGGGCTCCTCGCTATATGTCATCTTATTTGGTTTGTCCTTCGCATTCGAAGTGTGAGCAAAACTCTTCTCATGAGCAGGGAAATATGATTTAGAGCAAGTAGCATTCGGCTTTTCGAACCTTTTCAGATCCTTTCTCATAGCCTTTCTAACAGCTGCGTTAATCACAGCTTGGAGATTAACTCCATTAACCTTGAGGTTCACCTTTGTTGTATCATTAGCATTTGTCGCATCATCTGTATTGCGACTGTTATGTGTCTCATTCAAGTTTGCCATACTTGAAGCTTGGCACCAAACACCAAAATTAAACAATTGCTTAATTGCATTTCTATAGCTAGTCATCGTCCTGACGACCAACATATATTAGCCATGGTATCCTTAAACCTTACCGGCTAATGGGGTATGAACATTCTGAATGAATGTCATTTGAATGTATATCAATTTTATTTAGCCTAGGTCGTAAAAGGTCCATCAATGACAATTAAGGTTTGGACCGAGTCCATTACCCTTTTGACAGGAGATCACAATGTCACAACTGTCTTTGTCATATTGATGATTTTAGATAGCTCGAAGGCTTGCCACAATGGCTTTTACAATATGAAACATGAGTTCGTCATGAATGACATAATAATCATATGGCACAAAGGCCTTGTCGCAAAGGACATTATAAGATATGGCAACAAAAGCCTGTCATGGAGGACATTAATTTATAAGTCACGATGTTATTAGATCAGGGGCTCTAAGATTTGAACCTAGTTCTTTACCGTTGAACAGGGAGTCATAGACTACAACTGTCATCGTCTTGAATGACGATTCATTTTGGCACATAGGCAAATCATAGGACATCACTAATGGATGTTTACATATATATACATATATGTGTGTGTATATATATATATATATAATTATCGCAATTGAGTATATCAGTCATGATCTTATCGATCCTATAGACTATAAGGCTTGGGCATTGCCCATCACCTTTGACGATGAGCCATAACGGTCACACTTGTCAATGTCTCTAACGGACAATATAGTATATAGCCCGTAGGCGGCATAAACTCTAATGGTGACTCAGGATAACGCCACCAAGGGTAATACAATAAACACACTTATATATAGGAAGTACCAGCGGCGTATTCACCATGTGTTTATTGTATTACTCTAGTTTCGTTATCTAATCACCTAAAATCTATGCATAAACTATAACCATCGGGTCGTAAGTATTTCTTATAATCTTACTATGAAGATAGGAAGGCCTAAGCCTAAACTTCAAACATCCTATAAAATAATACGATCATCGTATCATCTGATATTAGTCATGATCGCACTGATCATATAGACTATTATGCTTGGATATAGTCCAATATCTTTAGACAGTGGGTCATAGTCCACAACTGTCGTTGTCTTATGGGACAACAAGCATAGCCTGTAGGCACTTCATCACTAATGGATGTTTATAATATGATCATCGTATTAGATTATAGTAGTCATGATCGCATTGATCATATAGACTATTAGGCTTGAGCATAGCTCACCACCTTAGACAAAGGACCATAAAGATCACAATGTCAATGTCTCAAATGGATAATATGTTATAGCCTATAGGTAAAACATCACTAGGATGTTATATAATATGATCATCTTTTTAGATGATTTTAGTCATGATCGTATTGATCATATAGACTATTACGCTTGGACATAGTCCAATATCTTTAGACAGGGGTCATAGACCACTACTGTCGTTGTCTTATTGGTCAACAAGTTTAGCCCGTAGGCACTTCATCACTAACGGATGTTTACACTTTGATCATCACATTGATGATACTTGCCAAGATCAAATTCGATCATATAGGCTGTAAGGCTTGGACATAGTCCAAAATACCTTGACGGCTGGTGTGGTTTCTCAAGTCACACTGCCAGGAATGTTAACATGTTCTTAGATGTTAACAAGGATTAATTTGTCTTAACGGTTACACAATATTACCATGATCGCATTGATCATATAGGCTTGGAGGCTTGAACATAGTTCACCACCTTTGGATAGGAGGGGTAACTCCTTTAACTATCATAGTAGAAGGAATAATTATCCTTAACTACCGAAAGTTTTGGCCAATTAATGTGGACTTGCCACTTGGCAGGGGTAAACCATTAAGAAGATCTTTTGAACTTATTTAGTTGATCGATAAAGTTCGAATAAAATTTATATTAATGATTGATAAATGACGATATGAGTACCTATATAAAATTTTTCAAAACCCCCAATAAATCATTAGGAAATTTACCATAGTGCCTCAAACAGGACTTTTAATATCATACTTGTCCATAGAGGACTAAAAAGGAAATTATAAGTCCGTATAGGGACTATAAAAATATCATATGTTCGTATGGGGACTATATTAAAAAAGTTTGCCCAGGAAAGGACTATAATGAACTATCAGGTCCACAAAGGTTATGATGAAATATCATGTCCACTAAGGGACTA
This sequence comes from Helianthus tuberosus, assembly GCA_030545235.1. Lineage (NCBI taxonomy): Eukaryota > Viridiplantae > Streptophyta > Magnoliopsida > Asterales > Asteraceae > Helianthus > Helianthus tuberosus. Next base: position 5,002 of record JARYGA010029800.1, read on the forward strand.
TAATGAAATCTCGTGTCCACGTAAGGAATATAATAGGGTATAATGTCCATGAAAGGACTATTTGAAGTATAATGTCCTCGAAGGGACTATTATTAAAAGATAATATCCTCAAAGGGATTTTCAATAGGTAGACGTATATATTTATGGAGTCTTATCAAAAAAGGTAAGTCCACAAGGACTTTGATGAATTAATATGTCCACGAAGGACTACAATAATTAAATGCCCAAAAAGGGACTTAAATGAAAAGAAGTATGATGGAAGGAGGGTCTTCTAATGTCTTCTTTCCTTTATTCTGATTGTTTCTTCATCTTTATTTATCGTACGCAGTAGCAACTTTGGAGATTTTAGTGAATAAATAATATTTCAAATCAGGATCCATTGCAGAAGTAGAATTCAAGGATTTTCAATGATTCAAACAATATGATTGTTTTAAGGAGGTAGGTTTTTCCTAGTCTTTAAGGGACTTTTCCGGTGATTGCCTTCTTGTGTTTATGCCCAAATGATGTTGTATGCATGCTATTATACATGATTTACATCATATTGTGTCAACTCGGATCAATTTCTTGGTACGGGGACTTCTTATTTGTATATTCTTTCACTTGGTGTGTTGGTTTGTTGTGCGTTTTCGAGCCGAGGGTCTCTCTGGAAGCAGCCTCTCTATCCCTATGGATAGAGGCAAGGTCTGCCTACATCCCACCCTCCCCAGACCCTATAAGTAGCTTTGCTATTTGTGGGATTTACTGGGTATGGTTGTTGTTGTTGTTGTTGTAATGATTAAAGGAATGACATGGATCACAGATTAGGTTTTGACTAGTATAGTCTAAGTTTGAAATTTGAAAACTCGGAAGTAAGAAATAGGGTTTAAGGACACCCACATGTATCATCTTCAATATGGGAGCCTCAGGGACCTTCTGGTATGGACTCCGTATTCTGGATAAGGGTTTAAACAAGTTTGGTTTTTGGGAATAGATTCACAAAGGTCTTTCCTCCAACTGGTTGTACGCTTATCCTAGCCGTGGTACGAAGCTTGGCATTTCTAGGCTTCGGATGTGGAGAATTTTCTTCGACAGCTTCCTTGCCTGGCGATATATTCAAAATACATAAAATCGAAAGCAATGTTTACTTAATAGGGATGAGAGCATTCCTATGTTAAGTCTAGACTCAGAAGGTCTAAGGAATGTGCTACTGTGTCATTTGAGATTAAATACTAAGGGCTAGTGTTTAATTCACTCAAACGTTGGCTCTGATACCAACCTGTCACACCCCGATATTTCCACGTATTACCGGTGGGCCCAGTGGGGAGTATCGTGACGTAGTTGATATCATCATAGTCAAATAATCACAGTTCAATGCACAGCGGAAGTCTAAAGTAAATATATTACAATCCGAAATGAAAGTAACATAAGTATTACAAACGGAATGTAAAAGGATCCACAGGCGGATCAAAATAAAGGAAATATTGTTCAACAGATTTTAAAGTGATAAGCTTGCAAGACTCTTTATTTATTCACTCAGGAGTAGCCAGCCTATTTCGCATAGTACCTACACTTAACCTTTTTTGGAAAATATGTCAGTTTACACTTGCAAATACAATTAACTGACTCTTTTGAAAAGTGTTTATAAAATTGATTTAAATGCACAAAGCACAAATATTCTTTTATAACTTGGGATAATTATTTATAAATAAACTTGTAAAAGAATTATATATTTCTTACACGTTTAGTAGCCCGGGCTGAATACCGGGTTAAAGATTAATAGACACACCACATAATATAATCCTGCGGCGAGTTATTCTCGAACAGGCGGTTATATCTTTTTATATACGCACCGGCAGGTGTATGCCTACACCCCGTGCTTAAGTCATGGCCATTTCAATGAATGAGCCGAGGATATCCAGGACATGGTCATTAAGCCCCCAAAGGCATTAACAAACAAAACAGATTAAACGGGTTATCTCAATGATTTAACTTTCATACGATTAAAGATTCAATACCCGACCAAGCGGTATTTTATATACCGTACCCCAAGCCCGTATAAGGGGAAAATAAGTTAAAACTATTTACCTGAGCAAAATACAAATTATCTCAGTCGTATAACAATTCAGCAAGTGCAAATATCTTTTACTAGGCTCCTAAATCTGGAACGAAGGTTTTAATAATCTATTAGATTCCTAACGGGTCTTACTTAAGTTTAAACTTAGACCGGTTAGTTTTAATGAAAGGTTCACGGTTCAAAACGCAAGATTAAGCGAAGACTGGATTAGAATGTGATTTAGACCCGAAAAGTATGAAGACTTGCAAAATATGGGTAAACCAAACACATTCTGGATTTTGAAGTGAAAATGATAAGGTTTGACCCGTTTCGGTCAATATATGCAAACTAGTTACATAAACCGTACCGAACGTGAAAAATGAATAACGGGTAACCAAATGAGTCATGAACAGGTACCCTAAGTTAATATTCTTAAAATGTGTTATGATATCAGTAGGACACCTTCCATTATGCCTAAAACGAATTTAAAATCAATTTAAGCCCCGTATGGGTATTTCAGTCATTTTAAAGGTTATAAAAGAGATTAAATATAAATCTGAGGTTCTGGTCTAAAATGATCAGTAAAAATATTTATTTTTGCAAGTCATATCAGTAGGGTATTGCATATATGTGAAATTTATCATTTATAACCAAACTATGCGTCGTATGGGCATTTTGGTCATTTCGCATAAGCTTTAAAGGTCAAATTTGGAAATCTGAGTTCAAAAACTTTCTCCTACTATTAAAGTATAAAAATTTACTTAAAACATCAGTAGGTATTAAGTCTTATGCGTCAAAAATAGTTTTAGCCCATACTATGCGTCTAAAACGCGTAAAAAGTCGGTTTTAGGCGATTTTCAGGTTATATAAGGAAATCTGAGATTTTGAACAGCCTTTACAGTTTAAAATAACTTATTTAATATATAAAATTAGTAACAAAAGGTTTGGTATGTAAAGGATGTGTAAAACTCATTATATTAGCAAAAAGGGCATAACCGTCAATTACCGAGTCAATGCAAGAACCCTATGTTATGATCAGTTTAAAATTCAACAAAAATCTTCAAAAATCCCAAAATATTATATTACATTAGTGGGTAAAAAGTTCGGTGTCAAAATTTGGGTTTAAATATGTCGCAACCCCCGATCCCTATTTCCTCGAGAACGGGCGGCCGCGAGCCAGTTTCGGTGGTATCGCGTGTTTATTCAATTTTGGCAGCGGAAATTACATCAGAACCGTAGTTAGGAAATATTTTATCAGAGTAAAATACCACACTTTTAATATATTAAACAAATGGGAAAAATCCCAAGTTTAAGTACACACATTTTCATAGGGATAAAACCCTATTTTATTTAATAGAAACATCTATTTATTTTTAGGTAACTTTATTGCCACTTTTCCAAGCCTTCAGTGATGTCTAGCTGGCTTCTAATTGGCTTTCACATTTTGTTACCTGAAACACGTTTAAAAATATTTTGTCAGTGGGAAATACTGGTGAGTGAATCCCAGTTCAATCAAGTTTAAATAAAAACCATTGTACAGTATTGAGGGCGATCTCGCAATTATATTTGTTTCCAAGTTTACACTAATTATCACCCGCGGTACTGTCAAACCCGACTTGTGGAAAAGTTACTCCTTGCAGCAATAACTAATTTTGTATACAAAACCCCAACATACCAACGATAATTGTATCCTTACAAATACTCAATCACTGTTTAATATATAATTAATTGTGTGAGGTTTTGTAAAAACAGTTAACAAAAAGGAGATTACTCACATTGCTGTCTTAGATTATCCTTTAGGGTTTCCTGGTGACAATCTATAATTTACACAAATGCACACGTGTTAGTATAATAACCCATTTTAACATTAGTAATACCCTCCCCGAGACGGCATTCCAACGACTACGTCGGGCAGAACCACGACAGCCGTTACGGAACCCTAGATCAATCGGGCAGCGTATCTAATACGTATCCAGGGGTTATAATACGTACAACGTAGCAGAACTTCATTAATTAGGGGGTATTATGCCCGAGTATAGATTATACTACGTAGAAATTGAGAGTAAATTGAAAAGTTTGAGCGAATTCGACTGAAGGCCCGAGCTCCAGCTTTATAGGGGCTGAGTTCGGGTTTCTCGCGGCCCGCGTAACACAAGACCAGGGCCTACGCGGCCCGCGTCAACGCTGGTCAACAGCTGGCTGATCCGGGTCAGCTACTAGGTTCAACACGAGTCGGACACGTGTCAGCACCAGGCTGCGCCACATTTTTGGCCTCTCGCGGCCCGCGTAAGGGTTAAGGGGTCCTTTACGTGGCCCGCCAAAACCCCAAAAATTGATTTTTTTTTATTATTTTTAATGATATTTAAGGTATTCGGGGCCCGTTTTCACGTATGGGGTGTATTTTATGACATATAGGGGTATTTTGAAATATATTAGGGTATCAGAAAAATATTCGGGAGAGTGTCGGTTTAATTTAGGGTTGTTATATCCTCCCCATCTTGTTTTAGAGCTCGTCCTCGAGATCTACTGGAACAAGTGTGGATATTTCCTTTGCATTTCTGATTCAAGTTCCCATGTGTACTTTGGACCTCTTTTGGAATCCCATTTTACTTTGACCAGAACTAATCTCTTGTGCTTGAGGTTCTTAACTTTCCTGTATTCAATCTGTAAAGGCCTTTCTACAAACTTGAGTTGTTCATTTACCTTTATATCTTTAAGAGGTACTACAAGTGATTCATCGATTAAGCATTTCTTGAGATTGGATACATGAAATACATCATGTATTCCTGCCATTTCCTCTGGCAGTTGTAGCTGATAGGCTACAGGTCCTATTCTTCTAATAATCTTAAATGGTCCAACATACCTGGGACTTAGCTTTCCTCTTTTGATGAATCTTACCACTCCTTTCCAAGGAGAGACTTTTAACAACACTCGGTCCCCTACTTGAAATTCCAATGGTTTCCGCCTGTTGTCCGCATAGCTTTTCTGTCGATCACGTGCCGCTTTCAGTCGTTCCTTGACTTGAATGATCTTGTCGGTTGTTTCTTGCACTATCTCAGGTCTAGATAGTTGCTTTTCCCCAATTTCTGCCCAACAGACTGGGGTTTGGCACTTTCGTCTGTAAAGTGCTTCGAATGGTGCAGCATTGATACTTGTATGATAACTATTATTTTAAGAAAATTCTATCAATGGTAAGTGATCATGCCAATTACCTCCGAAATCAATTACACAAGCTCTAAGCATGTCTTCCATTGTCTGAATTGTCCTTTCGCTTTGTCCGTCCGTTTGAGGATGATAAGCTGTGCTTAGATTTAACTTGGTTCCCATGGCTTTTTGGAAACTTGTCCTAAAATGAGAGGTAAAACGACTATCTCTGTCAGAAACAATTGATAAAGGAATTCCATGTAAAGAAACAATTTCATTTACATACAATTTAGCTAGCTGTTCCATACTGAAAGTTTCCTTCATTGGTAAGAAATGAGCTGACTTAGTTAGCCTATCTACAATCACCCAGATTGTATCATTACCTTTCTTTGTTTTGGGTAATTTAGTAACAAAATCCAATGTTATCAATTCCCATTTCCATACTGGCATTTCTAGTTGTTGTAACAAACCTGAGGGTTTCTGATGTTCAATTTTAACTTGTGAGCAAGTTAAACATTTAGAAACATAGGTTACTATATCCTTTTTCATTCCTATCCACCAGAAATTCTTCCTTAAATCCTGGTACATTTTATCACTTCCTGGATGCATTGTATACTTAGACTTATGGGCTTCTTCTAATATGCGATGATGTAGGCTTCCTAATTTAGGTATCCACATTCTCTTTTCATGGAATCTCCAAATTCCATCTGTTCCCTGTTGTAATTCCTTAATCATACCTTTTAGCTTTTCAGTATCCTCCTTGATTACTGATTCTTGTGCTTTTCTAATTTGTTCATTTAAATCTACTTGTAGATTTAATTTAAGAGAACGTACCCTTTTTGGCTTTTCATGATACTTTCGGCTTAGAGCATCTGCCACTACATTCGCTTTTCCTTCATGATACTGGATATCACAATCATAATCACTAAGCATCTCCATCCAGCGTCTTTGTCTCATATTTAATTCTTTTTCTCCAAAAACATACCTTAAACTCTTATGATCAGTAAATATGGTAAACTTACTACCATAAAGGTAATGTCTCCAAATTTTCAAAGCAAAAATTATTGCGCCTAATTCAAGATCATGGGTTGAATAATTTTCTTCATGATTCTTAAGTTGTCTAGAGGCGTAAGCTATAACCTTTTGACGTTGCATTAACACACATCCATAACCTAATTTAGAAGCGTCACAATAAATTATAAAATCTTCAGTTCCTTCTGGTAACGCTAATATGTGTGCATGGGTTAATTTTTGCTTAAGAATTCTAAAGGCTTCTTCTTGTTTTGGTCCCCATTCAAACTTAATGGATTTACAGGTTAACTTAGTTAAAGGAATGGCTATTCTAGAAAAATCTCGAATAAATCTTCTATAATAACCGGCCAATCCTAAGAAACTTCTAATCTCGGTTGGTGATTCAGGAGTTTTCCATTTAGTAATTGCCTCGATTTTTGTTGGATCCACATGAATTCCTTCATGATTCACTAAGTGTCTGAGAAACTGTACCTGTTCTAACCAAAACTCATATTTTGAAAACTTAGCGTAAAGTTTTTCCTTTCTTAGTAGACTTAAAAGTGCGTGCAAATGCCTTGCATGTTCCTCTTTACTCTTAGAGTAAATGAGAATATCATCTATGAAGACAATTATGAATTTATCCAAATATGGCTTACATATTCGGTTCATCATGTCCATAAATGCAGCTGGGGCATTGGTTAAACCAAATGGTATGACAGTAAATTCATAATGACCATACCTCGTTCTGAACGCAGTTTTAGGAATATCCTCTTCCTGTACCTTTAATTGATGATATCCTGATCTTAAATCTATTTTCAAGAAAAATCGAGCTCCTTGCAATTGATCGAACAGATCATCGATTCTCGGTAATGGATACCGATTCTTAATTGTGACTTTATTCAATTCACGGTAATCAATGCACATACGCATTGATCCGTCCTTCTTTTTAACAAATAAGATTGGTGCTCCCCATGGCGATGAACTTGGCTGTATGAATCATTTTTCTAGCAATTCGTCTAATTGTTTCTTCAGTTCCTGCATTTCTACGGGTTCCAAAGGATAAGGTGCTTTGGCAATCGGTGTCGTTCCTGGTAGCAGGTGAATTCTGAATTCAACTTCTCTATCTGGCGGTAGTCCTGGTAATTCTTCTGGAAATATATCTGAAAACTGAGACACTATTGGAATGTCTTTTAGTTCTTTTCCTTTAGTGTTAGTGATTATGGAAATCAAATACACTAATGATCTTTTTCTTATATAGCTTGCAATTTTCTTCACAGAGATGAATTTTGTGGACTTAGATGGTTTATCTCCTTTAATTGTGATCTTTTCACCCTTAGGTGAATTTACTTGAATCGACTTTTGATTACATAAAATACTGGCTTTATTGGCTATTAACCAATCCATTCCTAAAACAACATCGAATCCTACCAGATTCATTGGGTAAAGATTTGTAATAAACTTTTGATTTAAAATTTCTATTCTTGCTCCCTGCAAGATTTCAGAAATCTTAACAGTTTCTCCATTTGCTGTTTCTACTAGACATTCTTGTGGAAGTTTAGTTAATGATTGATTATGAAGTTTGCAAAATGAAGTATTAATAAAACTTTGGTTTGCACCAGAGTCAAATAATACTTAAGCAAAAATATCATTAACTAAAAACGTATCGGCTATCACGTCCGGAATCATTTTGGCTTCATCTGCAGTCAGAACAAATGCTCTAGCATTTTTAGTGTTCTTATTGTTCGGAGCTGGAGCCAATTTTGGACAATTTGGCTTGATATGACCTTTTTCTCCACAGTTGAAACATAGTCCATTGCTAGATTTCCTCCTGCAATCTTCTTCCTTGTGTCCTGGTAACTTACAGAAATTGCAGTGTGTGGAGCATTTTCCTGAATGCTTCTTCTTGCAAGCCTTACAGTAAGGTGCAGAGGTAGAACCTATATTTCTACGGTTGAAATTACCATAGCTGAATTCCTGAGTAAGCCTCTGTGCTAGGTTTTTCCTCTGGTCTTCTTCTCTAGTACGGACTAATTCATCAGTCAAGGTATTTGCTAGTTCTATAGCTTCTTCTATGGTTTGTGGTCTAGCTGCCTTAACTACGTGTCTAATCTCTCCAATCAATCCCCAGATGTAATGGGAGATTATTACCGGCTCTGGTGATGCAAGGGTAGGTACTATTCTAGCATATTCAAAGAATAACTTAGTGTACCCCTTACTATCCACTCCATTCATCCTAAGGTTTAAGAATTTGTTTACTATATGTTCTTTTTCATTGGGATGGCAGAATTTCCTTTCTACCTTATCCTTAAATTCCTCACATTCCATATTGTAAGTTCTATCACTTCCCCTTGACTGAAGGATAGTGTTCCACCATTCTAGTGCTGAATTTTTAAACAGATTAGAAGCAAACAGTATCTTATCTTCTTCTGCGCATTTGCTTATTCCTAAGACTGCCTCAGTCTTTTCTATCCAGCGTAGGGATGCAATGGGGTCTTCGTTGCCCGAGAATTCTATTGGTTTGCAGGACCAGAATTCTTTGTAAGAACAACCATAAGGCATGGTTCTTCTTCTTTTGGGAATGGGCGCTTGAAGTACAGGTCCATTGTTTACGCTGTTTTCTGGTTCAGTTGGTCGCTTACTGCTATGCTTACTTTTATTATCAGCTTATTTTACAATTTGGATAATAAATGGCATTGCATCTATGATTCCTTGTGCCACAATATGTTGGATAGCACTATTATCCACTTGGTTTCCATTGTTATTGTTGTTCGGATTCTCATTAACCAAGTTATTGTTACTCTGGTTATCGTTATTCAGATTTTCCTGATTTCCTTCGTCGGCCATCTGAATTTTAAACAGTTACCACGTATTAATATCATAAAATAATATGTAATATAGCCAATCACATGACACGCATTTTAGTCAAAAGCGTCGATCATTGCGACTTTACTCTATTCATATAATATGCATCAACTACACACCAGTACTGAAATTAAAATTACAATACCAACTGAAATTTAAAATTACACTAATAGTAGTAGGCATCCGTAGTTTTTTTTTCATACACACATATATTATTATTATTATTACTACCGTTTTCACCATCACATTCATGGATTTGGATTCATCCAGAAATCCATATTGCGCTCGTCGTACTTCCAGACGAGTCGCTCTCCCATCTGTCTCATGCTTTCACTATTCTCTAAAATTTCCTTACCAAATGTCCTAAGTTCTTGTACGTTTTCTGCACTCATTGGGGGTGCAGGTTCTAGGAGTTGGTTCGGAATCTGGGGTGCAGGTTCCTGATATGGGGGTGTAGGGGCCTGGAATTGGTAAGGATTCTCTAAGATCTCCCTAACGTATACATCGTTATCGTAATAGGGATCTAGAGGGTCCAACCCTGGGTAGGCTCCTAAGTTCGGCATGGGCATGTCTTCATGTATCGGGTAACGTTGCACATATTCCCTAACGTCATCCCACCATGGGTCGTAATTTGGGTCTAAGGGATTTGGTGCTGGTACCCTAGGTATTTCCTCTGGATTGAAATCATGCTTTTCTACTTGATTTTCAGGATTTTCTATTTCCATTGGTTGGTCAAGTACTGGTAGTTGTGGTTGGGGTGCTATTATTTGTTCCAGATTAGGGTCAACTGCAGTGGTTGCTAAGATATGGAAATTAGCTAAACCCCTATTGATCATGTCCTGGGCATGGGCATCTGTCTCTCTCTTGACTGCTGCTAGTGCTCTCTGGTCTTGTAACTTTTCATACGTTTTCTACGCTCATGTGCTCCCCTACTGAACCATCCCCTCTTTTTCGTAGGAAATGGCTCTTCAGACTGAGCCTTAAACACGAATATTCCTTCTTCAGTATCAGCAGAGTACCCCGAGAGGGCAGGCTGAGAAGAGGCACCTTCGGTTCTAGGCGAACCAGACAATTGACGGTACGCGTCAGATGGTCCTTGGTCGCTCATACTGTAAACTAACAAATAGTTAAATAACACATAATAAGAAAATACAATTATACACGTATTTCCGTAATTTATTTCCTAACAGATTGAATTTTGATGTCAGCAGAACGCTTCTGTGGCTGAATCAGTGGCTTAGCTCTGATACCACCTTCTGTTGCAACCCCCGATCCCTATTTCCTCGGGAACGGGCAGTCACGAGCCAGTTTCGGTGGTATCGCGTGTTTATTCAATTTTGGCAGCGAAAATTACATCAGGACCGTAGTTAGGAAATATTTTATCAGAGTAAAATATCACACTTTTAATATATTAAACAAATGGGAAAAATCCCAAGTGTAAGTACACACATTTTCATAGGGATAAAACCCTATTTTATTTAATAAAAACATCTATTTATTTTTAGGTAACTTTATTGCCACTTTTCCAAGCCTTCAGTGCTGTCCAGCTGGCTTCTAATTGGCTTTCACATTTTGTTACCTGAAACGCGTTTAAAAATATTTTGTCAGTGGGAAATACTGGTGAGTGAATCACAGTTCAATCAAGTTTAAATAAAACCATTGTACAGTAATGAGGGCGATCTCGCAATTATATTTGTTTCCAAGTTTATACTAATACTCCTCGCAAGGCAATAACTAATTTTGTATACAAAACCCCAACATACCAACGATAATTGTATCCTTACAAATACTCAATCACTGTTTAATATATAATTAATTGTGTGAGGTTTTGTAAAAACAGTTAACAAAAAGGAAATTACTCACATTGATGTCTTAGATTATCCTTTAGGGTTTCCTGGTGACAATCTATAATTTACACAAATGCACACGTGTTAGTATAATAACCCATTTTAACATTAGTAATACCCTCCCCGAGACGGCATTCCAACGACTACGTCGGCCATAACCACGACAGCCGTTACGGAACCCTAGATCAATCGGGCAGCGTATCTAATACGTATCCAGGGGTTATAATACTTACAACGGAGCAGAACCTCGTTAATTAGGGGGTATTATGCCCGAGTATAGATTATACTACGTAGAAATTGAGAGTAAATTGAAAAGTTTGAGCTAATTCGACGGAAGGCCCGAGCTCCAGCTTTATAGGGGCTGAGTTCGGGTTTCTCGCGGCCCGCGTAACACAAGACCAGGGCCTACGCGGCCCGCGTCAACGCTGGTCAACAGCGTAGCTGATCCGGGTCATCTAGTAGGTTCAAAACGAGTCGAACACGTGTCAGCACCAGGTTGCGCCACATTTTTGGCCTCTCGCGGCCCGCGTAAGGGTTAAGGGGTCCTTTACGCGGCCCGCCTAAACCCCAAAATTTGATTTTTTTTATTATTTTTAATGATATTTAAGGTATTCGGGGCCCGTTTTCACGTATGGGGTGTATTTTACGGCATATAGGGGTATTTTGAAATATATTAGGGTATCAGAAAAATATTCGGGAGAGTGTCGGTTTAATTTAGGGTTGTTATAAAATAGGCTTTATGCTAATAATGTCGTTTAATTAATAAAAAGCTTTCAAATTACGATATTGAGCATAACTCCTAATTTAGACCTCAAACTGATGTCAAATTTTTAGGAGATGTTTATAAATCAGAAATAAAGGTTTTTGTCCTCTCACATTTTCAAAAATCCCGTTTTAATATTAAAAGGGCATAATGGTCAACTTTTAAGCATTTAACAGAAATATGCAATGAACTAGGATTTCTATGGAACCAAGTTGTACAACCTCAGAGGGTTATACTCACCTATAATATGGTCCTAAAGGAATCCTAAGGCATGTCTAAACTAAGCTAAATCGGGTCAGAACTGAAAGTAAAAGCAAAAGTCAATTTTTACAACTTTCGGTTGCGAACCGAGCCTAAACTCAGAATTGTCGGGTTGAACATGCCTAGACATGTTCAGTTAATATTTACCAAGTTATTAAAGTGATAAAACTGATTTTATTGCTTCTACATCATTAGTTATGAATTTTATTTAAAACCGACTCATTTGACTTTTATTGTAATTATTTTACCCGACAATTAACTAAGCAAACGTGGTAATTAGGAGGTGCCCTTTTGAGGGTTAATACCTACCTAATTACGATCACGTAGCCATATTCGTTGTGAACCATGGCTCGACCGTTTAAAAGTCAAAGCGTTTAACGTAAAAGCTTGACTTTTTGGCTTTAAATACCAAATAAAACAAACTAGTCACGAAAGGACACTTACAAAGGGTCCAATGGACTGTAAAGAACTCAAGAGAGGTTCCATAATGATCAGGATCCCCTTTGATTGAGAGCATGAGCAGATTGAAAGGAAATGTGCAATTGAAAGTGAAAAATCTTGGCCTATTTATAGAATTTGAGATGAAATGAGATGATGCCAAGTGTTTCAAAGGTTCATGAGATCATCACAGGTGTTAAACAGCTGTTAATAATCCATGTGCAGCCCATGGATTCAGTTTAATGGTTTTAAAATGAACATGGTGCTCAAGGAATGGCAAAAACCATTAACAGAAACAATCTGCTGCTGCTGCAGACATCCTGGCGGACCGTGAAGGCAAGCCCACTGGGCTACACGACCCGCGTAATAGTCCAGCCCAGCTTAAGGTTTACTGCATGTGCAGCTTTGATCCCTGTGTTTAATTCAACACATTTTAACAGCTGAAAACGTTATTTTAGATGGCCCGAGAGGTGGAGCCCGACGGTCCTCAGCTCATAACTCATGCCGGGTCCAGAAATAAGTATGAGGTTAAGCCATAACAGACCAGATCAGCAGCAACTTACAGAAGTTACAGTTTTAGTCCCTGTAAGCTTGTAAGGCCCTTTTTGACGCAGTTGTGGCCCGTTAAGCCATTTTCAAGGCTCTACAATGATGCCTAAACATAGGGAACATAAAACATGCTTAAAAATATGCCAGATGTCTGTTCGTTTGGTCGTACGATCACGTTGTTCGGCTAATTACGACGAAACACGAACGGACGCGAAAAACGATCCAAATTATGCGACAAATGGAATTTAATCATGCCATTCATTAAAATAAAATATTTTAATGATTACACAAATTTTTGGATGTCCGGTTATATTCAGAACGTAAGATATGCGCGATAATGCAAACTTATGCACTTTTTGACGCTTTTAGTCCCTGTTGATCAAATAAATTTATTTTTGCGCACCAAACACCTCTAAGCCTATTTCTAAGCTATGTTAAGGATATTTAGGGCATGTTTAACTTATGATCAAATTCCGGAAGGATCGATATCATACGAATCGGTATACTTTTGCAATTTGACGTAAATAGTCCTTGTAATGCGCAAACTTGCGCATATCATCGTTTAATAACATTGAAGCCTTATCTAATCCATATTAGGAATTCTTGAGAGTATTGTTAAACATCACAATGCTTCGGGTTCGTAAAAAGGTCATTCAGAGGTATAATTAAACATATTGACGCTTTTATCCCCTTAAACTTGCAAAGTTGCGCGTAACGTCACTTAAAGGCATAAAAACCTTAGACGGCCAATAATTGGCATTCCCGAGAGTATAATCAAATATCATGAAGCTCCCAGTTTGTTAAAAGGTCACTCAGAGGTAAGAATTAACATGTTGACGCTTTTAACCCTTCATCGCGCAAACTTTCAATTAATTACGTAAACGGCTACTCTTGATCAACAAGTGGCTCATATGTGAATAGGAACACCGTGTAACGTCATTCTAAGGCTTATACTAAGCACGTTGACACTTTTAGTCCTTTCGCATTCAAAGTTTTCGATTTTTTGAAAAATTAGTCCCTTAAATTCAACATTTGTCTTAATTAGGGTTTATTACACGTGTCAATACATCATTGGACGTGATTTTACGAGGTGTTACACAGTAACTGCTTTCTTCCAATGCGTCCCAGCTTCTTGTGTAATTGCTGTTTTGATTTATCATTAACCTCCCCCGTGAGTCAAATGCCCTAACACCAAGTCTTAAACTTAAGTAACTGAGCCAACACCTTATTAAACACAGATGCACCTACTCCTGTGTGTAGCATGATTTGTAGGACCATGTTTCGGGACCGAAACCGTGATTATCATGTGATTAGTTCATAGACGGGAAGATTAGAGACGAATGAAATACTTACTTGTATTGATTTTGTAACATAACATAACAAGCCGGCCCGATTAACAAGCTAACCGAACCATACCAAAGGAGTACACATCCGGGGAGAGACCAAGTGGTGATCTCTCCCTGTGAGGTCTCAAACCTCCTAAAACTTCCCCGTGTTACAAATGACAAGGGGTTGCTATTTATAGCCACACCCCCTTATCTTGCAAACACACACGGTCAAACAAATAACCCTCTCGTTTGACCACTTCAAATGAGCGGGTCAATACATGTTCGTTTGACCATTTCACTAACTATTACATATTCAGCATAAAATAAATCTAATCTATTCGACAAGCATCGGATACAAAATCTGCATCAACAAATTCCCCATTGTCTGTTGCTGTCGAATGCTGAAAATGCAACTTCAATCGATCTTCAGTCAAGTATTTATCTTCTCTATGTTAACAACTTCCCCCTTGACCGATGATCCAGGTAAGTAGTATCTTGACGTTCCTTGTATAATAGTTCCCCCTCAAAGTACGCGTATCCGTGTTGGGTGTTGTGCAATTTCCGCACAAGGCTCAATTGACCGATCTTCTGCTGATCTTCCAATACTCCAACCGGCATTTGATAAGGGTTCCATTCTTTAAAAATTGCATCAAGTCTTGATCTGTCATAAGACAAACTCTACCACCTTTGATAGTGTTTAGAAATTTACCGAAGAAATTCAACATATATTATTCCCCTATTTCTTTGGTATGATCTCTAAACCTTAACAGATTCCCCCCACTTTAAAGGAACTGTCGTCAACTTTCAAATGTTCACCAATTTCCTTCACTGAGCGGAACTGTTGTCAATCTTCACTGAATGTTCTCGGTTTTTCGAAAAATCACGAAAACGACTTTCTTCTTTGCATATTCTAGTTGAATAAGAACATCCCCTAGCACCCCGTAGGATCCGACTTGTATCCCTCCAAAGACTTTGTGAACTCGTTAGGACCGGTATTGACATTCCAGGTTCATTCATTTGTTACCAAATGCGAGAATGTGACAATAAACAAAATGTTTTCTTCTTTTCATATTCTAGTTGATAAAGAAATTTCCCCTAGCACCCCGTAGGATCCGACTTGTATCACTCCAAAGACTTTGTGAACTTGTTAGGACCGGTATTGACATTCCAGGTT